>CM035114.1:76696846-76864346 GCA_020205505.1 Panax japonicus | reverse complement strand
AATTTCACTATTAATTGCTTCTTTCCAATGAGAAGCATCTGGAGAGGATACTGCTTCCTTGTAGGTTCGAGGATCGTTTTCTAACAAAAATGTTAGAAAATCCGGACCAAAAGACGTTGAAGTCCTTGCTCTTTTGCTACGTCTAGGTTCATCCACTACAGACTCTTTGTCTATATTTTCAGGATTATCACTAGTAGCATCCAAAGGTCTTTTGTTTGAATTTGAATCATTATTTCCATTATATGGAAAAATATTCTCAAAAAATGATGCATCTCTTGATTCAATAAATGTATTAACATGAATATCGTTAATTTCAGATTTATGAACAAGAAAGCGATAAGCACTGCTGTTATTTGCATAACCAATGAAAACACAGTCAATCGTTTTTGGTCCTATCTTAACCTTTTTAGGTTTAGGAACCATCACTTTTGCTAGACACCCCCACACTCTTAAGTATTTATAGCAGGGTCTATGACATTTCCATAATTCATAAGGGGTTTTGTGAGTTTTCTTATGAGGCACTTTGTTAAGAATATAATTGGCAGAAAGCAAAGCTTCCCCCCACAAATTCTGTGGTGCTCCAGAACTGTTCAACATAGCATTCAACATTTCTTTTAATGTTCGGTTTTTGCGTTCAGCAATACCGTTAGATTGAGGTGAATAAGGAGCTGTAGTTTGGTGAATAATACCATGAGTAGAGCAAATCTCTTCAAATGGTGATTCATATTCACCACCTCTATCACTTCTTATTGCTTTAATCTTTTTGCTAAGTTGATTTTCAACTTCATTTTTATAAAGTTGAAACATTTCTACGGCCTCATCTTTGCTTCTTAGCAAATATACATAACAATATCTTGTGCAATCATCAATAAAGGTTATGAAATATTTTTTCCCACCTCTAGTTTGCACAAACTTTAAGTCACATATGTCAGTGTGAATTAAATCTAGAGGTTCAGTTTTCCTTTCAACTGATTGAAAGGGTAATCTTGTCATTTTTGATTCCACACAAATTTCACATTTATGTTTTAGATTAATATCAAATTTAGGCAAGAATTCTAAATTAATTAATCTACGCAAAGTATTATAATTAACATGTCCTAATCTAGCATGCCATATGTTTGAAGACTCTAACAAGTAAGCAGAAGAATTAATTTTATTATTATCAATAGACTTCGGTACAACAGTCATAACATTCATCTTAAAGAGCCCATCATTCATGTAGCCCTTTCCTACAAACATATCATTCTTAGTAAGTACAAACTTATCAGACACAAACACCAACTTAAAGCCATTCTTGCTCAGTAGTGACCCAGAAACTAGATTCTTGCGAATATCTGGCACATGAAGCACTTCATTCAAAGTCAGTTCTTTGCCAGATGTCATTTTCAGTATAATCTTTCCACGTCCTTGAACCTTTGAACTAGAGGAGTTTCCCATAAAGAGTTGATCATCATTTTCTACTTGCTTGTAAGTAGAAAACATCCATTTGTTGGAACATATGTGGCGAGTAGCTCCAGTGTCCACGTACCACTCTTTAGGATTTCCTACCAAGTTACATTCAGATATAACTGCACAAAGGTTCATGTCTGAAACATCTTCAGAAAGCTTCTCCAGTTCTGTCACATTTGCTTGAGACTTTTGTTCTTTCTTGAACTTCTTTGGCTTGCGACATTCATTTGATTTGTGTCCCGGAATACCACAATTGAAGCATTTGCCTTTGAATTTCTTTTTGGCCTTGAAAGCTTCTTTGCCTTCACGTTTCCTTTTGTTGTTGTTTGGCCTTTGTTCTACAACATTTGCCTTGGCTTCTATGAAATTCTTCCCACTTTTCTTCTCAGATCCTCGATTGTCCTCTTCAATCCTAAGTCGAACAATCAGTTCTTCAAGATTCATCTCTTTGCGTTTATGCTTTAGATAATTCTTGAAGTCTTTCCATGATGGTGGAAGCTTCTCAATCATTGCTGCAACTTGGAATGAATCACTTAATGGCATTCCTTCAGCATGAATGTCATGCAGAATTACTTGTAATTCTTGAACCTGAGTGATCACTGCTTTAGAATCTATCATTTTATAATCTAGAAATCTACCGACTATGAATTTTTTCATGCCAGCATCTTCAGTTTTATATTTTTTGTCTAAAGATTCCCACAATTCTTTTGCAGTTTGGATTGTACAATACACATTATACAATGTGTTATCTAATCCATTCATCACATAGTTCCTGCAAAGAAAATCTGCATGTTTCCATGCATCAACAGCAGCCACTTTCTCCTTGTCAGTTTCTCCTTCAACAAGAGTAGGACAGTCCTCTTGTAGAAACCTTGCCAAGTTCAACGTGGTGAGATAGAAAAGCATTTTCTGTTGCCAACGCTTGAAATCGGTTCCATTGAACCTTTCAGGCTTTTCTCCATGAGACATACTCACGGCTGGAATGGTGCTTGTAGAAGCCATTTCTGTTATACAAGTAAGACAATTGTCAATAGACAGAAACAAATTTTTGTTTGTACAAGATGTAACAAATTTTGTTTACAAATTTGTTTATGCAGAATATTTATATATTAACACAATAATATATATTAGCAATCAAAATAAACTGTTATTTGAATTTAAAAATAATAACAGAATAATAATATTAATATGCAAACAATTTTCTGTTTACATAAAACACTAATACAATTACAAAATATATATAAACAAAATATTATATATATATATATATCTATTAATCATACAATATTTATAAACATATAAACATGCAATTTATTAACATGTAATTTATATATTATAACAAAATATATAGACCAGTCAACAATAAATTTTGTTTACAAAATTTCTTTTGTTGAAAATTTGTTTACAAATTTTGTTAACAATTTATATATGTATTAACATGCAACAAATATTCTGTTAAGATATTAAATTTTATAGAGTACTATATTTACAAAAATTGAACAACAGAAATCAGTTGTTGAAATGTGCATAAAATTCCGTAAGCCTTAAAAGATATAGAATTACTGAAATTATAAAATCAGTTTGCTCTTGGAATGTTAAACATATGTGTGTGACATGCATGTGAATTAAGTCTACTGAGACTTAATAAGGAGTATAACAGTGTCTTTATTAAAGCAATTTCCGTGTGTTCAATATATATATAATAACAAAGGTAAGTTGAGAAACTAACAATAACAACTTTAATGCATGCAATATGCACCATATATATATATATATTAAAAATTCACGGAAGTTTACTGCCAAGGATAAAGCAGTGAAAGATTGTTATCTGTAACTATTATAATAACGTGTTATATATAAGTACAGTAAACTATTATAATTAATTTACTTAAAACTTATGCCTAGACATCCTGATATAAAATTAAGTGAATTACAAAAAACATGCATGCATGCAAATCCAGTATTAAAGCCACGCCACTCAGGAAACTAAAAACTCATGAAATTATATAACGAAATTATATATATAACGGTAAAGTACACGCAAAAAAAAAAAAAAAAAACCAGGAAATCAAAAAAAACCATTTAACATGTATAAAATGCAATACACGCAATCATTTTTGTATAATTATCAGAATTTCCAGAATAAACTTTTATATGAATTTATTTCCAGAAATATGAATTTACAAAACAAAAAACTTATTTTATAAAACAATTTCCTATTCATATAAAACAATTTTCTGTTAACATAAACAATACTATAATTACAGAAAATGTAAATTTGTTTTAAGATTGTTATCTGTAATATATAGTATTATTTAATAATGCATATAAATATAATAATAATAATAATAATAAATTATGCAAAACATAAATAACTTGTAAAATGATGAAAATAAATCCGAGTCCTTTGAATTCACAAAGTCTCCTTAAAACAAATTTATTCCCCCACAGATGCTAAGGGTTAATTGAATAATTGCTTCCCAAGATAAAACAGATTTCAATTCTTAATTAGTAGCATTACAAAATTAAGAATTCATCGAACGCAAATTCTATGTTATGTACTCGAACTTTTACTATCAATAATAATGATGCATGAAGAAAACATAAGAAAACTTACTGCATAATTTTATTGCAGAAAACGGGATTTAGCAGTGCAGAACGGAACGGAATTACTGCAGAACGGGAGTCTGACAGAAACGGGAAACAGTTGAACAGAACGGGATTCTATACTGCAGAAACGGAATTGCAGAAAGGGAAGGAACGGGACGGGAATTTCTTACTGCAGAACGGAAATAATGGAAGGAACGGGACGGGAATTTTCTGACAGAACGGGAAACCAGAATTTGTTATATTTTAAATGATTTCCCACACCATTTATTTATAGGAAAATTTGCATGTAACCGCCGTCAAAACGACGTAGTTTCACAAACCCGCCCGTCACGACCACGACCCGACCCGAGTCCACGACCCGACCCGATTCAATTTTATCATTCAAATCCCATTTCCAACAATATATATATACTAGCTGGGTCCCGTGCCTCCGGCACTGTATGGGCAGTGAGATTTATCTCAAACTTAGAACGGCCCAGATGATTTATTAAGTGAGCGAAAAATTTAAAATCATTATTAGATAGATTAGATAGATAGATGTATTTTATTAGATAGATATATGGACGGTGTGATTTATCTCAAACTTTGGACGGCCCAGATGATTTATTGAGTGAGCGGGAAATTCAAAATCATTTGTATTTTATTAGATATATATATATATATATATATACTCAATATTATTAGGCTTCACATTCATTCATTCTATCTTCCTTTTATCATTTTCTTGATCGATCAACAACTTTTTTAGACTCCCACTCACCTCAGATTAAATAACACTTCAGCTCATGTTTGTTTATCAAATATATTATTATGTCAATCTCACGCTACCTACAAATTAATTATTTATATATATATATAACGAGCGAATCTACGTACTTTTCTTTTTATATGTATCAGCAGCAGTAGTAGTAGTATTCTTTAATTTTCCACCAAAGTTAGAGGAAGCGAGCGAGCATGATAAAGTAGGTGAAACTAACTCCTAATTCCACCGATTAGATAATGGAATTGGATGGAATGGACTTCTATATATAATGATTATAAATCGATGGCCCAACAATTAATGTGTAAGCATATATGGTGAGACAACTTTAAAGATTACAAATTGTTGGAAGTTGTTAGTATAAAGTTTATTTTAGGGTAAGTTGGTCAATTAATTAATAAAATACGGACACACAGACAAAATTGTATATGTGTCAGTATTCTATTAGTCAATTAATCAATTTACAAAAAAATAACGTTATGATAAGGGGATCCCAAATTGTTGGATAATGGATAATATAAACTCAATAATACATACATACACAGCAAAGGAATGTCTTAATCAGTTGCTACTACTTCTACTTTTAATGGAAATGGAACAAAGGGAGAATAATTATGACCCCTAGTGTCCTGTCACATGCAACACAACCGGTCCCCTTTATTATTGAAGCATAGCCTTATAAATGAATTGAGTTTAGTCGAATTGAATTATTCAGATTTATTTATAAAATTTATTGAGTATAAAATAAGATTTGATTTTAATACTCATTTAACTACGAGCTGTCAAACATGATTTTAAATCGTGTTTGAACTTTTCAAACGAATATGATTCGAGTATCAATAAAAAATTACAATTTGAAGTGGTTCGAGTAATTTGTCAAATTTTAAATTTTGAATCATTTATATTTTGAATAAAGCTCGATCAAACTTTTAATGGAATGAATACAAAATCAAACCCACCGTTTAGTTAATTTTACGGTTCCTACCTCTAGCGGCTGCATGTAATGTATAAAGTAGAATTAGGTTAATCATCATAGTACGTAGTGATTAGCTTCATATATATATACTAGTTGGGTCCCGTGCCTCCGGCACTGTATGGACAATATGATTTATCTTAAACTTTGAACGATCAAAATAATTTATTGAGTGAGCGGAAAATTTAAAGTCATTTGTATTTTATTAAATTATTATTAGATTATTAGATAGATAGATGTATTTTATTAGATAGATGTATGAGCGGTGGGATTTATCCCAAACTTTGGACGACCCAGATGATTTATTAAGTGAGCGGGAAATTCAAAATCATTTGTATTTTATTAGATAGACTAGCTGGGTCCCGTGCCTCCGGCACTGTATGGACAATATGATTTATCTCAAATTTTGAACGACCAAAATAATTTATTGAGTGAGCATGAAATTTAAAGTCATTTGTATTTTATTAAATTATTATTAGATTATTAGATAGATAGATGTATTTTATTAGATAGATGTATGAACGGTGAGATTTATCTCAAACTTTGGACGACCCAGATGATTTATTGAGTGAGCGGGAAATTCAAAATCATTTGTATTTTATTAGATATATTATTAAATTATTATTAGATTATTAGATAGATAGATGTATTTTATTAGATAGATGTATGAACGGTGAGATTTATCTCAAACTTTGGACGACCCAGATGATTTATTGAGTGAGCGAAAAATTCAAAATTATTTGTATTTTATTAGATAGATATATATGATGCCACAGTGGGAAAGATCTGGTGGCAAAATGTAGAATTACTGTCTTAAGACTTGTTCGGTACATTTGAGGATTAAGTCATTGATTGCAGCCTTTGTTCATATATCCGGAGATACATTGTATATGAGATAATTAAATTGAATATTCTCAAAAAACTTAAATATTTAAGACTCTTTCTCAAGACTTGTGAATTAATATACCAAATTCTGCCGCTAAAAATAGACAAATGTACTATCAACTACTCCTGCTATATATTAAGAATTGAGATTCCGAAAACCCCCTCCCTACAAATTAGACATGGTAAATTACAAATGTACTATCAAGTACTCCTACTATATATTAAGAATTGAGATTCCGAAAACCCCCTCCCTACAAATTAGACCTGGTAAATTTGACCCAAATCCACAGATTGGGTCGGTCCGTCCGTCAAAAAACGGGTTTTGAACCGTATTTTTTCAGCCCACAAAAATTTAGACCGTTTTGCCCCGGCATGTTTGGGCTAAGCCCAAAAAAATATCAAAAATTAGGCATAAAACAACCTCGGCCCGTCCGCAGAAAAATGGGCTTACATTTTTCAACCCGCCAAAACCCGAGTCATTTTAACCCGACCATAGCCCGACCCGTTTGTCAGGTCTACTACAAATGTGCAAGGTTCCCAGTCAACTAGAGGTAGGGGTGCTCAAAAAATTTGATTTTTTGGTTTTTTACCGAACCGGTACTGGCGGTACCGGTTTTTTTTCGGTTTCGATTTTTTCGGTACCGATTTTTTAGTTTTTTTAAATTTTTCGGTACCGGTAGCAGTAATAACAAATTCGAATTTGGTAAAATCGAAAAAACCAAAAGAAAATCGAAAGTCTAATAAATACTTACAATACTTCATTTACTCTATCTCTCTTCACATGGTTATCACTGTTTTGTTGGTTTCTCTGTTCTCACCTTGACCATGTTGCATTGTTGCTTGCACAAGATGACAAACCAACATGTAAAATTTTCTATTTTTTCTCAGTATATATGATATATCAACTCACTTTGCTCAGTTCTCTTTTTTCTATTCACCATGGATCCAAGTTTAACAAAACAACTGTCCACATTTATTAAATCAAAATAACAACTCAACATTCAATAAGCACAAAGCCAGTACCGATTAAAAAAAATTATTTAAAAACTCAACATTCAACAACCAACTCAATATATTTAAAAAATATTTAACAAGCAGCAGTACAGCACAAAGCACCATAGCTTATTTTAAAAAATTATTTAATTATTATTATTTATTAATAATTATATATGTCACTATGCATGCGGTATAAATTGAAAATCGAACCGAAAAAACCGGTACCGATTATGTACCGAACCGGTACCGAAACAGGTAATTCGGTACCTGTTTTAGTTCTTGATTTTTGGGTATTTTCGAATCTTAAGTGATCAGCTCAAGCCAAACAAATCGAACTAAATCAGATTTAAATAATTATAATATTAATTATTTTTATACTTTCACATAATATATCTTTTTTAATTAATTAAAAATTAAACGAACCTATTGAGCTTAAGCCAAAATGTCAAATTTAGACAAATCAAACTCAAATCGAATAGAGTTTATCGGAGTTCAACTTGATAAATGAACTTGAGTCGAGTGTCTTTAATTAAACAAGTTGAACTGAACTTTATTGACATACAATTCAATTCGTTTACGGATCTAGTCATATGTGAATACATGATGGAGGATGGAGGGGGGAGGGGGGAGGGGGGAGGGGGGAGGGGGGAGGGGCGAGGGGTATTCAACTACGATCCACCGATGATTTGTAGTCCTTGTGAAGTTCTTTTCCGCAAGTAAGCACGTCCCTACCATTTACCCAGTCCTGTATTTTTGTGTCGCTTATATAATGCCATAAATTTGTCAATAAATTTTTATTTTTATTTTTACGTTTGGATTTTCATTAAATCCAATTAATGAAAGATATTCACGTCCAGGGGAGCAGGAGAGAGTGAGATAAAAAAGGCGCGAAACAAAAAAAGCGCCGTCTAGTGCCGGCAGCGTCCGCAGTTTGAAAAAGACGGGGCTTAAATTTTTGTGAAGAGAAAGACGAGCGTTAAAACGGACGGAAGGGGGTTTGACTTAAACAGAAGCTGCCGAATCAACAGTTCTATCCAACCGCCATCTTCACCGAAAGAGTGAAGATCCACCGATGATTTGTAGTCCTTGTGAAGTTCTTTTCCGCAAGTAAGCACGTCCCTACCATTTACCCAGTCCTGTATTTTTGTGTCGCTTATATAATGCCATAAATTTGTCAATAAATTTTTATTTTTATTTTTACGTTTGGATTTTCATTAAATCCAATTAATGAAAGATATTCACGTCCAGGGGAGCAGGAGAGAGTGAGATAAAAAAGGCGCGAAACAAAAAAAGCGCCGTCTAGTGCCGGCAGCGTCCGCAGTTTGAAAAAGACGGGGCTTAAATTTTTGTGAAGAGAAAGACGAGCGTTAAAACGGACGGAAGGGGGTTTGACTTAAACAGAAGCTGCCGAATCAACAGTTCTATCCAACCGCCATCTTCACCGAAAGAGTGAAGATCCTTTTGGTCACCCACCAACACAAAACAACCGCAGCTTAATAATTATTAACTTACAAAAAATGTCTACTACTTATTAATAACGGTTAAATTCAGATGAGCACATGGGGTTTGAGCAGTTTCTTATTTAATCATCTGTAGTCAGTAAAGTTACATTTAAACTACCGACCTTTTGAGTTAAAGTGAAAACGTTACCTTTTCCATCCAAATTAACCGTGCGTGTATGTCAGACGCCAAAAGCGAGTGATAAGAGGGTGTAACAGTAAAAAAAACTAAAAAATATCTAAAATACCTTTCTTCTCCCTCAAACCATAGTCTTCTCCATCATTTCTCACTCCTGTGTTCTCTCTCTCATTTCAAGCAAAAAATAGAGATTTCGACGACTCAAAATACTCCAATTTTTTCTTCGCAACCGTTCCGCCGTTGGCAATGGATTCAGCTTGGATCCAAGCCCTAACTACCCTGAATCCACTCCGTTTGGCTCTTCGGTCCCACTGTCGAACGGAAATGGCAAGAGCTACGATATTGTAGAAGATACTGATGAATCCCTATCTGGGTATATTTGCTTCATTCCACAAATTAATCCCCATCTGGGTTTTTTTTCACTAAAAAAATCATACATTTTTAGACTTTTTTATTACAGTTTTTTTTGCGAATTTTGGGGACGGAATGATTCCACAAATCAATCTTCATCCGGGGACAGATGTATGGCAACACATGGCATGCTTACCCGAAATAATTAGTAGCGACCAATTACTAGATCTGGTTCTCTGTTTTCCTCTTCAGCAATTGGGCCGTTTGGCTCTCTATATTTGGACTTTCCTTTACGTCCCTCCAGCTCTAGATTCTTAGTACTTGTATTACTCTTACAATCATTCTCAATCTTCTGATTCGAATTCCGATTCTGATTCCGGCTTCGATTACCAGGACCGGTACTATTACCACGATTCTCATTCTGATTCATAATTTTTTTATACATCAATGGATGGAGGATTCTTCTGTCATCGTGTACAGATAGTAATGGTTTTTTCTTCACATTCATACTCTTGTTTTATCAATAATTGGTGCAATACCGTGTGCTACTGTGTTTTAACCATTGGGTATTTTAACAGTATTAACGGTAACAACTACGCCGTTATTTATAAACAACTTATACTTGTCATTTTCTTCATCCAATCGCTTTTCGTTATGGGGCCCACACAAGGCTGCGCCGTCGTACAAATATTCCCCGACAGTAAGAATATTCCACGACCAAACGAATATTCTCCGATAAAAAATGAATATTTTATATCCACTTGCTTATTTGAAATATTTACTCATTTTACCCATAACTAACCACATTAATCAAATCAATCCTTACTATTTCAAAATAATAAATAGAGAAAATTCAATTTCATTTAATAATAAGTTGGGGTCTTACACAAACCCTGTTTAGTCAACCAATGTATACTAAGCAAATACAAGGTAACCAAAATAACATAAAAAAGTAACCAAAATCCCAAATTAAGAGAACAAGAATGGCATCCAAATCATAAGTTAACAATAACAAAAAAATACTAAAAGAAGTAACCAAACAGTTATATGTTAGTAACTAAAACTTATTTTAATGGTAACCAAAACATAAACAAACTTTCTCTTCCTCTCCACAACAAACTTCTTCAAGTCCTTAACAGAATCACCCTCCGTGATTCTTTTTCCACTTTCCATCATTCTTCCTTGTATCAACCATTTTATACAAAACATAAAAATAACACATACCCAAACAATCAATACTCCATTCTGTTAGTAAACAACTTTAATATATAAAATATTAAACTGTTTAGAAAATACTCACTTAAAACAATAATAAACACCAGAATCGATCAATGGAGAAGAAGAAACCAACTGAACCACTGTGCAACAACGATAATGAGTAACAACGACAATGACGAACAACTAAATGAAGATGCCGAACAACTAAACGAAGATGATAACGAGTAACGATCACGAAAATGTAGAATAAATCACCGAAAACGATCAATAGAGATGAAGAAGACACGAACAGAAGAGAGAAACAAGGATTTCAATATACAGAACAAGGGTTTGTAACTGAAGAGTCCCAAATCAAATGATAGATGACAGTTATCACACGTTTCAAAATAAACCAACCCCATTTTAAGATGTACACTAATTTGTCATGTCAGTCCATTAATATTAATTCCTTAAATTAAAAACTCCTAATTGTATTAATATTATAAATAAATATGATGAAATATTATATTTTTATAATTATTTTGTAGATATATAATTTTTATAATTATTTTTAAAAATTTACTAATATATGTAATTTATCCTTTTGTTTTTGTGGATAGGATAGAATGTTTCAAATATAGTTTAGCAATTGGCAAAATGAAGGTATGCAAATGTACAACCTGACAGGCTTGCACAAACCCATATATTTGACTAGTGGTATGTCTTTAATTATGTATAGCAAGTATAACTAGGATAGTTACTATAAAAGGCTACTTATCCAATTTTCAAGTTGTAGTACCACAGAAACTTGCGAAGTCGCTGCACTCGATCTTCTTTTCTAGGACTGGATGGCCTTGTAATCAGGGGCGAAACCAGGATTTGATCTTGGAGGGGGCCAAAAAAAAATTTAACAACATAATATATATTCATAACTAAAAAGTAAAGTTCCACCATTACAAAATATATTTTTACTAAAACAAAGATAATGTAGTAATAGATTTGATTTATCAAAGACAACAAAACATAGCAAAAAAAGTGTAAATGTTGTGCAGCAATAACATTCAGATCTTGATGGTGATCTAGATGATTGTGCAGAAATAGTGTAAATGTTAATAGCACAAAGACAATTGCTAATACCAAGACTGAGGATCAACTTTAAGTTCTAATACCAAGACTGAGTTCTAATACAAAGAAATAGTGTAAATGTTAATAGCTTCCTCAGTATTTGGGCAAAAATTATTTCATGATCGCCACAACTCCTTTCACACTAGGCAATAATTTTTTTTTCTTCAGATCTTGGGGGGGCCATGGCCCCCTGCAGCCCTCAAATAGTTTCGCCCCTGCTTGTAATTAAGTTCAAGCCGATCCCATTTGAATGACATAGAATACTACTTTATGAGTAAGTTCATAAGATGATGAAACAGTTCAGATTCCATTTATATTTATTTGACTAAAAGTTTTATTCGATTTCGACTTGAAAAATAAATATTTTAAATACGAACAAATTTTAAAATTTGATAAATTACTTAAATCTTTTGAAATTCTTATTTTCTATTGATATTCGAATTATATTCGTTCGAAAAGTTCAAATTATTCGGACTCTATTCGAGATTGTACTCGACTCTAATAAATGAATTTCAATCAAACCTTATCTTAGATTCAATAAATTTTGTGAACCAAATCTAAATAATTCAATACTCGGCTCGACTCAATTAGTAGTTGCAATATTGTCATGTCATGTAGTTTAATTGCATTGAACCAATTAAATATATAACCACAATTTCAAATTAAATTTTCATTTTTAAAAATTACTATAAACATAATTAATTACCTAAGATTATTAAAAGAAGTCATAAAATAATTTTTGTATTTAAATAATTAAATAGCTATATATTATATCCAAATCTCTAGCTATCCCCCATAGAAGAAGAAAAAATTAAATGGAAAAACTTCAAATATTGATTAAATTGGGATCGCTATTTGCATTGCATGAATAATTTTATGATAAATTGATTAATTGATCAATATTATACTGAAATGCAGAGAAAAATCACTTTTCTTTTTTTTATATGTGTATCAATATTTTATTAATTAATTTATCAAAATTAACTTGATGTTGCATGTACTAAGACTAGGAAGGAGTAGTATTTATCCAGTCAGAGAGACACATAAATCTTGTGTGCAGGCAGATTTTGATTTTCTCACAGGCTTTAACCGATCATCAACACATGACAGACGACGACACCCCCGCCCTCTCTTGCTCCATGAGGATTGAGGGGGGAGAAAATGGTCCATTTAACAAATAAAGCAAGGGCAAAAAGGTCTTAAAAATAACATCCGATTTGCTTAATAGTATCATGAATGCCGCCACGTCAGGTGTTAGTGGGGAAGAGTGAGGGGGCAAATGTCTCAAATAGGTCCGCCATAACAGCCTAACTCATGAGAACCAGCTCCCACGTTGTCCACTCCTTTTTTGGTTCCTCTGATCCTCGACCTCTATCTCTATCTAGGGTTTCATTCCTCTTCTTCCTCCTCCTCGGAATTGATTAGTATAAAATTTATTTTTAAATAAATTAATTAATTAATTAATAAAATATTGTCATCCAAACGAAATTTTATGTTTTAATTTTATATTAATCAATTAATTAACTTACTAAAAAATAAATTTCATGTTAATCGGATCTATCCTCCCCCTCCTATACTATTTCATTTTTCAGATGAATGAGAGAGAAAAAAAGAAACAAAAATAAATATCAATTACATTCATAATGAATTCCATGTAGTAGTGCATTAATGAAATTTTGTCTTTTTAAAATTTAGTTGGATATCAATTAAATATATTTTTGAAGATAAATTATTTTATGTTTAATTATTTATTTTATATAAAAGAATTATAGTTTTCACAAAAACTCATCTCATTTGATTGTGAAATTAATAAACAAGAAAAACTTTTTTTAAAAATACTAATAATTCTATTAATATACTAATTCTCATACTAAATATGTCACTCCTCACCATCCTGGGCCATGGTCCCACCAAGGGTCACATGCTAGTGTCAGACCGGAGCCCACACACACCACACACGCACAGTCCACCGCCCCGAATATATCTTACCTGGCTACAGCTCTGCATATCCATCCCTGTTTAGTGTTTCCCATCATTTTTGCGCCGCGTGTTTCTCACATTCAATTATAGAGCGTAACATAAAAAATCCAACGACCTAGGGTTCCCTCCCTTCTCTCTTAAGAAAAACACTTTATATATACACTCTCTGCGTCCTTTCGATTTTGCTCTCTCATCACTCTAAAATTTTCAAACCAACTCTCTGCACCGCTGTGTTCTCCTCCTCCTGGGCCCTGATAAAAGCAGCAGAGGTGGTGGGGGTTAATAATAATAATAATTCAACCTTAAAGAATCAGCAACCCCATCACACACACATGGTAATCAAAGCTTTTCTTTCTAACTGTATATCATATTTTGTTTTTAATTCTCTGTTTATATTTACCTCCCGTGATTTCTTCAGATGGCAGAGGATTTGGACGACGGAGAATTTTGGCTTCCCCCTAAATTTCTTTCTGAAGACAACTTGCTCATGGAATTTAGTAAAATCGCAGAGAAGAATAATGGAAAGCTTTTTGGGGAAAACAATGGCGGTTATGATTTCTCATATGGGTTTGGGTTGTACGGGCCCAACTCGGATCTGTGTTCTCCCGTTGAGTCTGTAGTGGGTTCAACGGAGACTGAGAGTGATGAGGAAGAGTACCTATCTGGGTTTAGTCTGAAACTCGCTCAGTCTACTCTTTCTGATGATTTGTGGAAAGCAGACCATGGTTTGGGATATTATGAAAAGACTAAGGTACTTATTATCGCTAAATTCATTTTTTGCTTTTTAATTGTGTTTATTAGAGTTTTTTTCTTTCTAATTATGGGTTTTGTTTGTACAGTCCTCGAGCATGGCAACTTCGCCTCAATCGACCCTTTCCAATGTTATGGGAAGTGGATGTGGATGTAAGCAGCAGGGCTCCAGCCGAGGAAGCCCCAACTGCCCTTCACCGCCACAGTCTGCGGCGGTGATAGGCAAAAACGAGACAGCTTGGGAACTTCTTTATGCCGCCGCAGGGGAGGTGGCTAAGATGAGAAAGATTGTAGCAGGGGCTGCTGCTAATGGATATAACCGTAACAGAGCTCATTTGAGTGCACCTCGAAAGCCCAGTCCCATCTCTGTCCCTCTGCAAACTCCAAATCTCGGATTCCATTCGAATCAGTCTCTCATATTACGGCAGCAGCTCCAAGCTAACCAAGTAAGCTTATAGTCCTTAATCTTGCAAATGTTTGATACATGTCCTCAAAGAACTGGAGAAACTAATTTTTGCCTTGGATTTCAGTTTCAGCAGTTGAAGCAGCAACAAATGATGAAACAGCAGCAGCAGCAGAGTCGACTGGATTGGGAACTTCAGATGGTTCATCAGAACAGGGCTAGAAATGGTAGTAATGGGCGTCCACTGGGTTTATCCCCGTCTGCTTGGCCTACTTTGCAACAATCCCAGCTGCAACAGCCGACGCCGCAGCAGCCTGGCTCAGGGATGAGGGCTGTATTTCTAGGAAATCCAGGCGCCAAACGTGAATGTTCCGGTACTGGTGTTTTCTTGCCTCGTCGAGGCGGCACCCCTACTGAAACTATTAAGAAGCCAGGTCTATTTTCTCTCTAATAGCTTTAAAGTTGGATGAATCTATTGTCGGTTTCATGTTTGGATTTTTGTCAATTTTCAACCGTTTTCCAGTTTCTTTGTTTTTTAGGGTTTAGAACACTTGATATTTGGATGGTGGGGTTGGGTATAATATTTATTCTGATTTTTCACTGCTCTATCCTTGACCCAGATCTGATTAAAAAAAAAATTGTTTTATACTACAGGATGTTCAACGGTCTTACTTCCCGACAGAGTGGTCCAGGCTCTGAACCTGAATTTGGAAGCCATGGATGCTCCACCCCAGCTTCAGATTCGATCTATTAGCAATAATACTTTGTTCTCTCCTAACTATGGTAAGATTTCCCCCTTGTTTATAACTTGCACTGTATTGTGGTTAGGTAAATTTCTTCAACAATGTTGATTAACTTGTTTTCTTTATTTGCCAATTTTTAGATGCAGCTATGAAATACCGAAACAATGTCCTTATGGCACAAGCTCAGCAGAGACGAAACGTGGCCCGGCCGCAGCCGGTGCATATGAATAACGAGGTCCAGCTTCCTCAGGAGTGGACTTACTAACCCATTTGACGTTTTTTTGAGTTGGGGTGGGGGGTTTTCTATAATAGATGTTTACAAAGGAGAAGAAATGGTAGAAGTTTGTTTTATTAGGTTTGTGATAGTGAGATGTTTTAGTGGGAAAGTATAGATGGGAAATAGAAATAGTCCGAGGAGGAGGAGGAGAAGAAGAAAGGGAAAGGTTTTTTGGTTAGTGGTAGGGGAAAAGAAAAATAAGGAATTGCAAACAGCAGCTAGCTTTTTGTTGATCACTTCATCTTTTGGTTGGGTTGGTTCAAAGATTCAGGAGAGAAGAAATTGGTGGATGGCAGTTTCTCTTTTGTTCTCTGTTGGAATTTAAATAAAATACGAAGTACTAGTAAAATAGGGTTCTTCTTTTGGAGTCGAGGGTCTTGTTATTTTTGTCTTTTAACGTCATATTATTATTATTATTATTCTCATTTCCCATAGTGGTGGGTTTATTATAGTGTAAAATGAGAATGGCAAGTTTGTTTTGTAGAAAATGAATTCCAACCCGTCCACCACCTTGGCTGGAATTATCATTATCATATCAAGTAATATTACAGCAAGTATTTTTAGTACTACTTGTTGTCCTGCTACAACAGCCTACGTTGCCTTGTATTGCTTGCTCTGCTATTTTGACTACAAATTTTCTGTCTTATTGTGTCGCTTGTATTTTAATACATGTTTTTTTATTTAATTTTAAAATTAATTAATTTTAAATAAGAGATTAGTTATCAAAATATAAGTTGAGGGAATTTGGGAATTAGCAAAGCCCGAAACAGGGCCCTTTTTCCATTGATATTTTGGGGAATGTGCAGTGTTTCATTAATAATGTCATTTTATTATTATTATTATTGAGAATCAAAGGCATTAGTGATCAAGTGCTGGCGTGCGAAGATGATGCTCATCAACTTTTACTTTGCCCAAGGCACAGCCATTTGCAGTTTTGCATTTGAAGTAGGGGTGAGCATTCGGTTATAACCGAACCGAAATGACTATTCGGTTATAATTGAAAACCGAAATATTGATAAAACTACTATCCGAAACAATAACCGAAATTTAGAAATAACCGAATTATCGAATACCGAATTACCGAATGTACAATTCGGTAATTCGGATAATAACCGAAAATAAAATTAAGAATAAAGCAGCATGATCTTCCCACCAACTAATCCATGTATTTCTTTCTTCAAGGAGACAATTCTTTCATCCTAGAAACCACCCAAGAAAACCCATACAACTCAGTAGGAGTGAGTGACACTTTGACATTCCGCTACGTGAATTATTGAATTCTATAAAATATTTTATGTTACTCATGACTCATGAGCATAATGCCTAACAAGCCATTAAACGCCATCTTGATGACTCCCTCTGTCCGAATTTAAGCCAATGCTTGCATTTTCTTTGTGTTTTCACATTTTCAGGCACCCAAGTTTAGTTCATCGACAGAGGAAGAGTCATCGTCAAAAAACCAGTCTTTCTCATCTTCCTACATTGTTCACAGCCCAAAATCATTCAAAATGGTGCCATTACCTAAACTAGTAAACCCCAACTTGTGCCACTTTGAACAGAACCTGTTTCACCTCGAGTTCAACGCCAACGTTAAGAAGTCGTCCCAAAATCATCAGCCACACCCTCAGTTCTCCTTTCCACAGATTTCACCCTACAGCACAGCAAAAATCAACCCCACACCCAAAATCAACCTCATTAGCATAACCTCAAATCCCATCTTTCCTTTCCCCTTTTTCTTCTTCCCCTGAAAACTCATTCTGGCGGTGGATTTAAGAGGCGGAGACACCATCCTCACCGGATAAATTCTCGATTTGGGTGTCGAAACCGAAGAATTGAAGGAAATGGGGGTTCGAGAAATGAGTTTGCAGATCTTAGTAGGAGAGGTTCTTTTAATGCTCGAAGGCATGAGATCGAGAGTGGCATTGATACTGGCCAAACACATATCGCAGCTGCAATTCGCATCTTTCCGGCAACCAGGAAAATAGCAGCTACAGATCGAGAGTGTTGTTGTAGGTAGTGGTTGATTTTACAGAGAATTCGAGTCTTCGAGTTCGAGTTCTCAGATCTGGAGACTGGAGTGGTGAGAGGCGACTGGCGAGCGGCGGAGCGGGTTAGGGCAGAAAACAAAGCAGACTGAATAGAATAGAAGTTATAGATAATATGATTAATAATTAATTTTTTTAAATATTAAAATTCGGTTATTCGGGTATCCGAATAACCTGTTTTTTGAAACCGGAACCGAAACCGAATATTGAATAATAATTCGGATATAACCGAAATTCCAAAAAAAACCGAAAAACCGAAATAATTCGGTTAAAATAATTCGGTTCGGTTCGGTAATTCGGTTTTATCCGTTTTTTGCTCACTCCTAATTTGAAGTATTGTATTTTACACTTTGCATAAATGATAAAAAGGTAAAATGACGCATTTAGGGGGCAGCTTCTATTACTAGTGTGTACTTCCCCCTTTACCCTTTAATTTATTAAAGAGAGAATAAACGTATAATTGTATTTAACAGAATATATATAATTGTACTAGTGTGTACTCCCCCCTCCCCCCTTTACCCTTTAATTGTATTTAATGATGATAGCAACCACTATCTCTTTTTGAAGGATTGAGGGCTAAGGCTTGAGGTCTTGGAGATGTGAAGTTTCTATCATCTTTCTCTCTATCTTGGTTCTTTTATGGATTGCATCTCTTAAATGAAATCATAATCCTTGCTTTGGAACATCTCCAATATCAAACCATGTCATGCTATTACCTTTTGCTCTCTTATTACATTACATTACATAGCGCAATGCCCAACACTTCTCTCCTCTCTTTTTGCTTAAAAATATATATGCTCAAGTGTATAGACCATTAGACTTTAATTTGAAACAAGAGACTCTTATATTTGGTTACTCATCATTTATAGTGTTTGGTATGTTTTTAGTGTTTAAAAGTTGCTTGAAAATTTTATTCCTCCAGTAAATAAAACTTAGATAAGTAAGATTTCTCGAATTTCTGAGGCACATTGCACTTGGTACAACCATAAACTCTTACTACACAAGTAAAGTGTAGGACGTAATCACTTGCTAAGAATTTTTACTGCATCTTATGTTGAGATCGAAATTCTTCGCAAGTAAAATGTAGGATGTAATACATACAACCCCTAATAACTCGATCCCTCTCAACTCTCCTAAATCTTTTACATAGAGAAAGTACATACTAGCTTATAATACATACAACCAAAATGTAAGCATTGTCGGGTTATTCTCTATCTTCATGCTAAATAATAACATGTACATTTGGGTTGCAATTCAACGGTTGCTCAACAAACTAAACAACCCCCGGTTCATTTCATTTCATTTCCTTTTATAATGATTTGTTTTAAGGGACATTTGAAAAACACAAAATTATACGATTAAGTTTATTTTATAAAAATGATAGATGTAATAAAATTATTGGTATTAGTTTATTAACTTTTTATCGTATGATATATTAGTCCATCATTTAATATTCACACGAATTAATTTTTTATTTTTTAATACTATTTGATGTTCAAATGATAAAGTGATTAAACAATTCAACTTCTGATGAACTTAAAAATGATAAAAATAAATAGTTTAGTAAATTAAATAACAGATTAATATTCTATAATCGATTTTATGCCCATTAAATTTTGAATCATTAATTTGATACTAACAGAATATAATTGGTATATGTAAAGCTTAAGAATATTATGCGAGAATATGATATGCTGATTAAACCACTTGCAAGGTTGGTTGAATAAGTACTTACTAATATTCCTCAGTGATATGCTGATTAAACCACTTGCATGGTTGATTGCTCATTTAATAAATCATCTGGGCCGTCCAAAGTTTGGGATAAATCTCACCATCCATCTATCTATCTATCTATCTAATAAAATACAAATAATTTTGAATTTCTCGCTCACTCAATAAATCATCTAGGACGTCCAAAGTTTGGGATAAATCCCACCATCCATCTATCTAATAAAATACAAATAATTTTGAATTTCTCGCTCACTCAATAAATCATTTGGGTCGTCCAAAATTTAGAATAAATCCCAACGTCCATAATGCCGGACGCACGAGACTGTTGCTAGTGCAATAATATTCACTAAAATTAATTGGCATATTGATTTTTAGGCTTCGTATAAGTTGTATCTGTTTTGATGGCGAGAAGAGTGGTGTTTTACCTAAATACCCTCTTATTAAAACTTTCAGCTGAAGATTTGGCTGGAAAAACGTCAGAAATTAGACTTAGGATGCATTTAATCGAAAAAATAACTTAGGGTGCAAATTGAATTTTAGTCGTCTAAATTCAGTGGCGGATGAAAAAAAGTCTTTGAATTCAACGATCAGGTCTCTAATAATCTTCGACCTCTCTCCCACCTACTCTCAATCGGTCTACCAATTTGCAGGTATTTGAAGCTTAAAACTCCATTGCCGTCTGTAATTATCACCTAGGGGTTTCCGCCCCTTCACAAAACCTACTCTATAAATTTCAGCTTAGAATTCTAGGCCGATCTTCAGGATTGCTGGTTCAGAAAAATGTCTCCAATGGCGGTCGATGAAAATGGTGAGCCACGAATACAAGCCGCAGAAGAAGAAAACTGATGAAAATGAAGAGAAAAGGTCAGTCTTTTACTCCAGTGAAGTCTAAGCTGCGTACAATTATCCCAGTCCCACAAAAAGAGTCTTATTCGACTCTGATCCTAGTTAAAATGCTGTGAATTTATTTTAATTTTCGAAATAACAATTCTTTCTTAGTAATAGTTTTTAAGCAATTTACAATATTAACTACATTAATCAAAATCAAATAGCCATCAATTTTAAATTATAGGCTTTCACAAATTGACTAGTATAAAAAATCAAAGGGGACTTTTTCTGTGGGACAGAAGGGAGTATAATATAAAGTGTGTGCTTATTTCTTATTTGGATGAATAGGAAAATGAAGATTGTGCCTGGAAGTTTGATGAAAGCTTTAATAAGGCCTGGTAGCAGCGAAGCTACAGCCTACTGATGGTGATCAGGTCATTAGCCTGCCAGTAATCATTAGTTTATGGATATTTCATCATATGACTCGTAAATTTGAATTAATCTATTTTATTGTGTATTACTAATCCAAGTGTCTAAATTTGTCCCTTGAAATTGATCAACTGTTCAGCGTCCATAAAGTTTATGATATTTAAGCATGAAGGAGAAATTGACGTGGTATTTTGTAACCTTGCCTTGTTTTACACAGGTTATATATCATTGTACTATCCGCACACTAGATGGAGTTGTTGTTGAGTCTACTCGTTCGGAATTTGGTGGTGAGTTCTAAGTATTAACTTTGTTATTGCTTCTCCATTGGATGCAATATTTTGTTCTACCTAAATCGAAGGGTAGGCAGACTGATGCTATGAGGCCTTGAATGTAATTGACTACTTTCATTTTGTTGAGGTCATCCTTTAGGTATGAGCATTGCATTGTATTTTATCCAAATGTTCTCAATGTTCTAAAAGGCGTTAGGCGGGAGGCGGACGACCGTGGGGGCCTAGGCGGGAATTTTTATTTTAAGTCTATTTTAATATTTTTATCTTACATTTATTCAAACAAAATAATAATATATAGCAAAACAGTCTATAATAAAGATAATAAAATCATTTGCTTAAAGTTCAAACATATATCCATATTGTCAATGTCAAAGTTCAAACGCAAACATGCAATTGTTGAAAGTTCAAACATATCTTTAACATATTAGTTTTATTCATAAACAAGATTTCTATTAAATAATAAAATTTAAAATTCAAGAATTTAATTCAATATTAAAACTTAAGAAATTAAACATAAATTTAAGAATTATATTGAATTAAACCAAATATTACAAATGTATCATCATTTATATAATTTGAAGTTGGTACAAGTTCAAAAAATTACAACTATAATAAAATTATTCATTTTGACTTGATATTGTTCGCTACTTGTTGTGATTTGATATGCTACAATATGCATTATGAATATAGTAAATCATTAGAAAAATAAATATATCAATATCTGATTTGAGTAGTTATTAAAATAAAAAAAAAACTCTCCGCCTAGACCTCACCTAACTCGTCTAGGTCCCGTCTAATTTTCTAGAGGGATTTTTTGCCGCCCTGGGCCTGAGTGAGGCGCCAGGGGGCCTAGAGCCTAGGCAGGGAGCCAAGGGGGGGCCTAGGCGGGGATTTTTAGAACACTGAATGGTCTTCATATACTAGCCTATAAACTGAATATTCCACCACTGCATTATTAAAAGAGTGCTTGAGAACTTCTATACTTTACATATTTGCTTATATAGAGAAATTCAAAGACAGACTTTTGTAATAGTTAAGATATTTTAGCTTCTAAAAAGTTGGAGCCGTTGACTCAATCTCATCATTTTTCCATATGTTGCAAAGTTCTGCCCTTTATAACTGTAAATTCTTTAATGTTTTTTTGAAATATACATAACGCACTACATTTTTGTTCAAGATATAATAAATTTTGACACAATTTTGGCAGAAACACATGGTTCTACTTTGGTGATTTTCCATGTTAGAATGTGGAAAGTCTTTTGATTAATATTTTAGGCTGCACTGATCACACTTCAGTGTTCACTCTGTATGTGCTATATTTACAGGTTTTCTAATATCTGTAAGTCCTAGTTCTATACTTTTCTATGTTGTTATTTAGCTTTTAGGGGTGAGACATTTCAGGTTAATTATGTTTTTTGGAACTTTTGCCGGTTGTTTCAAATTCATTAATTGATACTTTTTTCCAATTCAGTTTTTTTTGCCCTTCTCTTTTTTCCTTATTCATTGATGTTACAGGCAAGGGTATCCCAACAAGGCATGTTTTGGGTAAAAGCAAAATGATATTGGGGTTGCTAGAAGGTATTCCCACAATGAAGAAGGGTGAAGTAGCTATGGTAATTATTTGAATATGATATTTGTTGATATGAAAGTCGGAAATACTTCGAGTTGTATAGGAAAACCTTATTGTATTCTATTTGATCATTTTGGAGCTTTTGCCTTAGCATGCTAAGATCTTTTAAATTTCAAATAAAATTTCCACATCAATCGCTCAGTTATTTAGTTCACATTTTCATGGCTACATGCCAGATTATAGAAACAAGCTGCTGTTATACATTATGTATGCAACCGTTTTCAGTGGGATTACTGGCAAATATATTCAACCAATTGCCTCAATACGTTTAATGGAGCTAATTTGACATTTTCCGTAACATTGTTTAAGCTACTAAGTGAACCAGTTTCTTGATATACCAAGTGAAAAGGCTGAATGAGTTGCATAAAGTGGTAATCAAACAGCTTAACAACATAAACATAAGATATTGGCTCATGTGCGTGGGTTTGCCCCCTTTTGGCGTTTATAATGGACTTGTTAACTAATGAAAAAACCCTCAAGATTTTGGTATATGATTGAATTTTTTGGTGCTTAACATAACTTTTGATGCCTCTTGTTTCAGTTCAAGATAAAACCGGAATTGCACTATGGTGAGGATGATTGTCCTGTTTCAGTTTCTGATGCCTTCCCAAAGGACGTTGAACTTCATTTTGAGACTGAGATGATTGATTTCTCTAAAGTGAAGGCAAGAATGTTAGATTCACTTGCATAATTTTCTTATATTAGTTTTGGATTTATTGAATCTTGCCCTTTTATGTCATTTCTGCCCCTCTAATTAGGGTCTGATTTTAACTTCCAAATACTGCCCTCTTTATCTTTATTTTGTGGAAACTTATATGTTAGGTTATGTTTATTTAGAAACACAAAATATATAGTGAACATAAATTATATTAAAAAAGGGTATTTTTTAAATAAATTTTTCTTGATCAATTATGCCCATACGTCTCTATTTATTTTTTCTGTTATATATTCTTGATGCAAGCATCCTAATGCAGACAAACATCTTCTTAGTTCGAAACGTTAAAAATAAAGGCACACACTCTCGTTTTTTTTGTGTTTTTTCCGTTTTCGGTTGAATCTCCGGTTTTTAATGTGCTTTTCTGTGAGTTTACGACTCAAACTTTTCTGTAGTCGTTGAAAGCTGGACATAGTATTGTTTGGGTTTCAATCCCAAAGTAGGTCATACTTTCACTGCTTCAATTGGGGGGGGGGGGGATTTATGGCTTGGTACTTGAGATAAACAAAAAATTGTTGTTACACATATTGCTTTATCATTTTGTTTCACTGGATATTGTTATCTTGACTGAGGTAATTATTGTTTTCCTTATGTTGTTGAGTTTTACTTTCTGTTCCTGTATATCTGCATTGCTTATGTTCAGATGTATGGTTCTTCTCATTGTTTAGGATCAGATATATACTTCTTCAAACAGCTATTTATTATAATCCTTACTTAGTTTTAACCTTGAATATGTGTGTTTCCATTTCCAGGTCGTCAGTGAAGATTTGGGAGTTCTAAAGAAGGTATTTAAATCTATGACAAAATGCTTCATGACTGTATTGAAGTTATTTTTTTTATTTGGGTTGTTTTTGGCAATCTTAGTGTAGGGCTTATGGGGAGTGTGAGAGTTGTCCATATGTTTAGTCTTTGAACTACATTGATGCACATTTTTTCGCTTCATGCAAATTTCTATTCTTTGTTTTTCGTTGGATGTTGAAGTGCTTAAGAGTATGTTATTATCCAAATATTTTGTTTGAAATGAAGAAAGGTGATATTTACTTTATTAAAATTATATAATTAAAGAAATAATAAAACAATTAGGTTAGCCTTTTGTCCTTGGTGAATCACGTGCGTGGGCAAGGATCTGTGGGTTTACCTTGTGCATGCCTGAAGGGTAGCGGTTGGGAGTTCCTCTATTACCAGAAAATGGTGTATGTCAAGGATAATATATTTCTTTTCTTCATGTGTAATTTAAGAATGTTGCCAACCAGTTTAATGCAATCTGAAACATATGCTTCATATCAATAAATTTTGATTTAGTGAACGTTAAGAAGCATGAGAAGAATACGTGGAACATATTGGTATCAGTCATCAGTTTGCATGTAATTTATTGGAAGGAGCAAGTAAACTGAAGTTTGAGTTATGAAGTATTCTACTAGTGCTAATACTAGCTGTAGGAATTATGTGCCAAGTGTATGTAAAACATGCAAATAATAATTGTCCGGCATTTCCTATATAGGTTATGGATGAAGGACAGAGTTGGGAATTACCAAGGGAACCTTGTGAAGTAAAAGTTTGGTAACAATTTTTTTTTGGTTATTTGTCTTTGCCTTTTACTTTATGTTAATAATGGACTTAACTACATGTATTCTTAATTAACTATAACATTGACTATATCCATGATTGTTTCTAGGATTTCTGCGAAAACAGGGGATGGAAAATTGATTCTATCACATACACAAGGAGAACCATTTTTCTTCACCCTTGGAAAATCTGAGGTTGGTAAGACATTTTTGTTTCTTCTTATTCGATCTTTCCCTTTTTCTTATTTGTCCCTTTTCTCCTTATAAAATACTTTATTTGTTCCAAAAATAAGATCATTATTAATTTTTTCAAGTCAATTTAAGACATTTTTGAACTTGAAAATGACATGGACTCCAATAATTTTAGTCAATACAACGATAAATATTGTAAACTATCTAAAAAGTATTGCTCATTGTAATATTTATTGTTTCATAATTTTAATAAATTATCTCAATTTTGACTTTGAAAATATCTCAAATTGACTCTCAAAAGTCAATAACGATATTATAAATTGGAACAAAGGGAGTACTAAATCTGTTTCCTCCAGCAATGCTGCCTAATTCTTTAAGGAAGAGGGCTTTCTTTTTTCCTTTAACTCATAACTCATTAAATATGTATGAAAGTTATAGCTGCTGAGTTTAGCTATGCAGATGTACCTTTTGTTCAATTAAAATGTTGATATGTGTCTTCTTGTTGTGGTTTCTATTACTCGTCATGTTTAAATCAGGTACCTAAAGGTCTGGAGATGGGAATAGGAACAATGTCACGTGGAGAAAAGGCAGTAATTTATGTAACTAGCAAATACCTAACTCAGTGCTCATTCATGCCCAGCATAGAAGGTACTGAGGAAGTTCATTTTAAAGTGGAGCTTGTCCACTTTATTCAGGTGCGCAAAGTTATTTTGTGCTGTAAATTAAAGTCATCTGTGGTGTCATATGCAGTTCATCCTCTTGAAATTCTTCAACTTATAGTCCTGATTAGTCTTATTTTATTCATTTAATAAGAACGTGCATTCTGAGTAGATGAGTATAGTTTAATGGGTGTCTTTGTGTGAAAGAACTTCTTTCATATGCAACGGCCACTTTGATCATATTGTCTCAGTAAGGTTAGACTGAGATGGCTTAATAAGATTTCCAGTTCGAGTGAATTATATTTTGAAGTTGAATGCTATATATTTTAAGTCTCTCTCTCAGTGAAACCTGTTAATTCTAATTTTTGTGTGGTATGATTTGTCATGGCTAGACACGTACTATAGCAATACCTCAATTGGCGCTCCCTTAGCATTCTTCATCATTTGCTTTGGCGTAGAATGTAGATTGCCTTGCTCCAAAATGTCTCGAGTGGTGATATACTTTTCTCATATTTCCTTTTTGTGCTATACCAAAATTGTTCAAGTACTTTGTGTGAATCTTTCTGCAACACTGAGGTGCCTTGTTATTATCAGCAGGGTATTGCCTGGGCTGCTCCAATAAGCATTTCATATAATTTGTCAAATGTTTATAGAGGACTGAAGTATTTGCGCCTCTTTCTGTTACACTTTCTTCAAAATCAAGTTATATCTACTATATACAATTTGACATGGATTTCCTGAAACCTGGGTTACACATTTGCAGGTGCGGGATGTGCTTGGAGATGGGCGACTAATGAAACGCCGCATCCGTGATGGAAAAGGTGCCATTTCAAGCTTTTACTTAAATCATTACAAAGAGAATATAAATTCCGTGATATTTCTATTTTCTTTTAACAAACAGAATTATCGTTTAGAATCTTTATAATGCTGGATTTTTAAAATCTTTATAATGCTGGATTTTAAAAATCAAATGCTTCATTCTGAAAACATGAACAATATAGTGTATAATTTCTTCTTGGATACCACAACGAAGTTGGCATCATAGTGCATTTTAGCCCTACTGTTTTTTTATTTCAAGTTGTTAGTTACTATTTCTGCAATTCTGCTACTGTTTTGTCATTCTTCCTTGTCCTAATTCTTACTTTGGTGGCTCATCTTTGTAAATGCTGGAATTTAATTATGTGATCCATGGGTTTTTAGATCCGGACCGGCAGTCGAACCGGAAAAAACTAGAACGGGTCGGCCCTCCGGTCCGATTTGGATCAAAGATCCAATTTTGTCCAAAAATTGTTCAAACCTGACGAACCGGCGGTTGAACTGCCTGAACCAGTGAACCAGTGACTTGTTTGCGAGTTGGACCGGTTCCCTACTTAAATTAAAGAAAAAAATTAGGACTTCAGCTCTGCACTTTTGCTCCTTCTCCGTTGGCCAAATTAATCATTAATGTATGACTTACTTTAATAAATAACACAAAATTACACACTTTCCAGACCCATTATTCATACCCTATAAGCCTTAACAATATTTACAAATAATAATCACAGAAGAATGACAAAATAATATCCAGATCTAAGCCAAAACATAAAGTCAAAAAGAAAAGAAGAAGAAATAAAAAGAAAAAGAAGAAGTATTCATAAAATTTCATCAGTGTCAAAATAATCTCCGAAGAAATCCCAAAGTTTAAGAGCAAAATCAAATCAAAATCAAAATCAAAAGCTAGCATTTTAGATCGGATCAAAAGTTGTTGGATGATGGATGTGTATCTTTGTGTGTATTGCCAATTTTGGGGTTGTCGTTGGAATGATAAAAGTAGAGTATGTATATTCCCGTTGGAATGATCAACCGTTGTTGAAACTTGGAATGATAAGATTTTAATTAGAATATGTCAAAAGCATATTCCTTGACTATAATATGATAAAAGAAGGAGAGTATGTATCTAGACTATAAAAGAAGGGGATTATTTTCTGTTTAAAGATTTTAATTAAAATATGCCAAAAGCATATTCTCTTTTGACTATAATATGATAAAAGAAGGGGTTTATGTATTTAGGCTCTAGAGATGTTTATGTTTATTTGTGTTTGATTTTATCACTCTTGAGTTTTGAGTTATAATCATGATTTAATATCTTTCTTTTCATATAAATTTAGTATTTATTTGAATTATATAAAGTAAACATTATACAAATTTGTTTAGCTTTTTTTGGTAGATAAATTGATTAATTTTACATATTTACTAAATATTATATATAATATATAATAATTAATATATTTAATTATTTTTTATATATTAATGACGTCATTGTATCAATAACGGTTGGACCACTAGTTAGACCAGTGAATAGACCTGGCAAAAGTGGCCTAGGCTCGTCTGGCCTGCCCGCAAAAAATTGGGCTATGGGCTTTATTATTGCAGCCCATTTAAAGTTGGACAATTTTGGCCCAACCCATTTTTGGCCCGGCTCGTGATAGCCCGATTCGCGGGTGAAATATTTTTTTTAAAAAACAAAAACAATGCTACTTGTGAGGGTTGAACACAAGACCTCCAAGTCATTAAATAAGAGTTTAATCCAACTTAACTATAACAACTACTTGTTTTAACATGTGTCTAAATAAAAGTAAAAAAAATAAAAAGACAACCGTTTAAACAAAATGTACAATCTCTAGTTTTAATTTGTTTGTCTTTTTAAATAAGTTAAATTTGAATCATAATTAAAAATATTCCATTTAAATTATTTAAAATTTAATTTTATCCAATACATAAATTTCTCAAACATCAATATCATTTAAAAAAAGATTCTCCATTTAACTTTAAAAATTATATTGAAAAATGTATTTATTAAACTCTAAATAATATAAAATTTTGAATTTTAGATAGTTTTACTATATTCACAGTACTCTATATTGATTAAAATTAAATACATTTATATTAATCCTAAATTTAATCATATCATATATTTATTTTAAAAAGTTAAAATAACTCTTTTTATCAATCGGATGTTGTAATAATATTACTGATTTGGGCATGGACATACGAAGTACCTAAATTATTTAATTTAAATATAATAAAAAATATATTTCCAACTTTGCCCCTACATCTAAGGAAAAAGAAAGTAATATATTTTTATTTTTAAACTGCTTGTATTTTTATTGTTCATCTTGATTGTTGCTATCTACTTGTCACCAAATATACTTATAATTTCTATTAATTTCAAAATTTTATATTATTTAGAGTTAAATAAATACATTTTCCAATATAATTTTTAAAGTTAAATGGAGAATCATTGTATAAATGATATTGGTGTTTGAGAAACTTATGTATTGGATAAAATTAAATTTTAAATAATTTAAATTGAATATTTTTAATTATGATTCAAATTTAACTCGTTTAGAAAGACAAACAAATTAAAACTAGAGATTGTACATTTTGTTTAAACGGTTGTCTTTTTATTTTTTTTACTTTTATTTAGACACATGTTAAAACAAGTTGTTGTAGTTCGATTGGATTGAACTCTTATTTAATGACTTGGAGGTCTTGTGTTCAACCCTCACAAGTAACTATATAGTCTTTATTCTTTTACTTTGAGTTAAATTGACAAATTGTGTAACATGGGGAAAAAAAAGGAAGAAGCCCGCGGGCCGGCCCAACCGGGCCACTGGCCTAACAATTCTAGCCCAAGAAAGCTGGGCCTATTTTAGCCCGACCTAAATTTGGCCCGGCCCGGCCCGGCCCGTTTGCCAGGTCTACCAATGACCCATTCACCCTGGTTCGATGACCGGTCCGGGTTTAAAAACCTTGCTGTGATCTATGACAAGAGCCTACTATCACGGCTAAGCATATTTGATGTTTGATTCTTTCTTGATTCTTCAAAATATGTAGGTGAATTTCCTATGAATTGCCCTCTTCATGATAGTGTACTACGTGTCCATTACAAGGGCATGCTTCTTAATGAGGAAAAGACGGTCTTCTATGATACAAAAGTCGATAACAATGGTCAGCCTTTGGAATTCAGCTCAGGAGAAGGGCTTGTAAGTTCACTTTTGTTAATAAAGCATAACTTGACAAGTTTTCAATCTTATTTATTGATAAGGTTTGGGTCGCTGATTAATATGTCTATATCAATGAGGCATTCCCCTGTTTCAACAAACAAATGCACTGAATAACAGTAGGAGACATAAGCTGTAATGTATGAAGCCCTGAATATGGGCTGTCTAACTTTTTTCTTTTATTCTTTCATTTTGTATACCTTCCATGTTGGTACCCCCCTCTTCTTTGGTGCTTTCTAACAATATTATGTAAACAAAAGATTGTAACTTCTTTTTCTTTAGTAAGATGCATTTATGTGGTTATATGTTGATGATAATTTTCTGTTCCCTACAATTTTCACCTTAGAACTAATAGGATAAGTATAATTACCTTTGTTCAATTGTATTCTTTGTTGTGTGGTAGGTACCTGAAGGGTTTGAGATGTGTGTTCGTCTGATGTTACACGAAGAGATAGCTCTTGTTACATGCCCTCCTGATTATGCGTATGACAAGTTTCCAAGGTTATCCCTTTTAATTTAGTTTTACATCTTCGTTATTTGTATATCTGGTATGGTCTGCGTAAAAGGCCTTTCCTATGAAGTAGTCCTTTAATCATCAGCAACATCTTCATATTCTTAGTTTTCACTCAGAATTTAATCCAAGTATATAACATTTTCTTCCTTTCTTCTCTTATGATTAGGCCATCTAATGTTCCTGAAGGTGCTCATATTCAATGGGAGATTGAACTCCTAGGTTTTGAGATGCAAAAGGTAAGAAAGTTGGTATTATTTAAGACAAAAATGAAAACAGGAACATTTCCAAATCTGTATTTCTAGTAAACTTAACTGTCTTTTAATGTTAACACTCAAATGGAAGGACTATCTAATATGAAAGGCTACAGCCATTGATGAACTTGCATGGACATGCTCAATCTAAATGTTTTGTGTTAGATAAGAAACAATTCATTTGGAAGAATCAAATTTGTATTGAATTAGGTATATAATGGATAGTTCTGGAAAGAAACTTGTGAGAACCATCCTGATTGTCACACAAAAGGCTTTTAGGGAAACCCTTTCATCTAAGCAAGTGAATCTGCTATTGACTATGACATTTGTTAGAACTGTTTATTTTCAAAAGTTTCATTTTCACTTAATGTTTTGCTATTATTTTATTTCGTGATTCACTTTTGGCCCCAGGGACCGTATCATGCGTCATTATGTCATTATGTTTCTGTATTGAAATTTCATTCCAACACAAGTTTCCAATGTTAACATGAGAGAACAGGTGTTTTTTTTTATTTTCAATTTTATTTTCTCTGGTTTTTGATTCACTAACTATAATGCAAACTATTGATTTATGATTAAGCAAAATGCTAAGCTCAACCTTGCATGTTTATGCAAGCACCTTGTTCCTGAATATTAACTAATTGTCGTTATTGCCTCTCCAAGAGCCTAAGAAAACCTAGTAGGTTTCACTTTCTTTGCTCCATTACTGTTTCTTATCATGTTCGGTACACTATTGTCCACTTGGTGACATCCTTTGATGCAACGGGAACTTGATTAATTTAATGTACAAACACAAATGTTTGGATTAAATAACGTTCTAATGCTGGCTCTAATGCTGGCAAAGAAGGAATAAACTTTGATAAAGCCTTGAATTATTGTTAATTCAAGATAGAGAATTCTCCAATAAGTATATTATTAAGAATTGAATTGAATTGTATTAAAATGTCTCAAAAACAACCTATATTTATAGGTATAGGTACTTTCCTACATCTACTCTAAAAAGGATAATAAATAACTAGTAATTAACTTTTCTATGACTAGTTGGAAACTTTCCTAACTAGAATTATTTGAAAAGGGAAACTACTAAATTAAAAATAATACTAAATCTAAAACTACTGGATTTTTCTAAATAACAAATAAAAGTACATCAAATACATTAAAACTCCATAAATAAAAAAATATGTAGAAATCCTAATCTTCATTGATATTTTCCACCGTATCATTATGGAGTTTTAATTTATTTTTGGGCCGTTTGTATTTGGGGTTTAGTTTTAGGGTTTAATTAATTTTCTTTTCCCAATAGACATTGGATAGTAACTTAGCATTATAAACATGTTATCTTAGGGTTTTATGAGATACAATTTTTGACAATTATATGAATTTCTCCTTGAGAGTTTTTATCTTCCTTGTGGATTCAAGATTTTTTTTTCGTTGGCATTAGTACGATAACTAACCAATTACATTTGTGTTAGAGCATTACAGTCTAACCATATTTCGCTACGTCATCCTTGATCATTGCTGATACATAGAATCAAGGATATGTTGGTGCAAGGATGAGGCAAAACTCTTATCGCACTTGTGATGATTAATGAGTTTTTCATTTATGAGGGTTTAGCAAAAATAGCAGTCATTTTTTATCTTTCAACCTGTGCACCGTTAACATTATCTTAGAAAATAACAAAATAAAGCTGATTTTTTCTTTTGCCTATAATTTTCTATTGCTCATTAACGAATGAATTATTCATCATAACCTTATCAAACAAGTATATTATTAAATATACCGAAGGCAATTGTATTTATTTTATTTCGTGATTCACTTTTGGCCCCAGGGGACCGTATCATGCGTCATTATGTTTCTGTATTGAAATTTCATTCTAACACTAGTTTTCAATGTTAACCATGACAGAACTGGTGTGTTTTTTTTCTTTTCATTTTTATTTTCTCTGGTTTTTGATTCACTAACTATAATGCAAACTATTGATTTATGATTAAGCAAAATGCTAAGCTCAACCTTGCATGTTTATGCAAGCTAAGAAAACCTAGTAGGTTTCACTTTCTTTGCTCCAGTACCGTTTATTGTCCACTTGGTGACATCCTTTCAACGGGAACTTGGTTAATTTAATGTACTAACACAAATGTTGGCATTAAATAACATTCTAATGCTGGCGAAGAAGGAATAAACTTTGATAAAGCCTTGAATTATTGTTAATTCAAGGTAGAGAATTCTCCAATAAGTATATTATTAAGAATTGAATTGAATTGTATTAAAATGTCTCAAGAACAACCTATATTTATAGGTATAGGTACTTTCCTACATCTACTCTAAAAAGGATAATAATAACTAGTAATTAACTTTTCTACGACTAGTTGAAAACTTTCCTAACTAGATTTATTTGAAAAAGGAAACTACTAAATTAAAAATAATACTAAATCTAAAACTACTAGATTTTCTTAAATAAGAAATAAAAGTACATCAAATAAATTAAAACTCCATAAATAAGAAAAAATGTAGAAATCCTAATCTTCATTGATATTTTCCACCGTATCATTATGGAGTTTTAATTTATTTTTGGGCCGTTTGTATTTGGGGTTTAGTTTTAGGGTTTAATTAATTTTCCTTTCCCAATAGACATAGGAGAGTAACTTAGCATTGTAAATATGTTATCTTAGGGTTTTATGTGATACAATTTTTAACAATTATATGAATTTCTCCTTGAGAGTTTTTATCTTCCTTGTGGATTCAAGGTTTTTTTTCGTTGGCGTAAGTACGATAACTAACCAGTTACATTTGTGTTAGAGATATTCCGCTACGTCATCCTTGATTGTTGCTGATACATAGAATCAATGATATGTTGGTGTAAGGATGAGGCAAAACTCTTATCGCACTTGTGATGATTAATGAGTTTTTCATTTATGACAATATACATTAACCAGGGTTTAGCAAAAATAGCAGTCATTTTTTATCTTTCAACCGTACACCGTTAACATTATCTTAGAAAATAACAAAATAAATCTGATTTTTTCTTTTGCCTATAATTTTCTAATGCTTTGAATGTCATAGTGGAGGCGCCTTTAATAAATAGTGGAACAAAAAATTATATTTTTCTTCAAGTACATGATTCAAATTTAACATTATCCCACCATGTTGGTTATATAGTTTGATCCTCTTTTGTGTTTTTTTTCCCTTTTCTGAAGCTATACTTTTCTTGCTCTTCATTTTCTTGATTTCATTCCACCTAATAATGTCTCGTGCATAATCAAGCTTCTTGTTGCAGGACTGGACTGGCATGAACTTTAGAAGTATAATGGATGATGTTGAGAAGACCAAAGGAACGGTATGACTACTTTGAGAAACTGTAATAAAATAAGCTGGTTGGTTACAATAAAGTATTGAATGTATGGTCCCAGCTGTTATTAGCTGAGCTCTAGCTAGGTGACGACTTACCTCAATTACTCATCATAACAAACTTCTGGTGGACTTCATCATGAGCTAAGGTAGCAAGGACAAATTCTTGAAGACGCTCTTATTGTGGGGTCTGACTTTTGAGGAACACCGAATCTGTGGAAATGAAAAATCTGTACGAATAGTCTTAGATATTGATAATTGACAACTTGAAAGCCACACTAAAGCTTTTAGCCTTTTCAACCTGAAAATGAGACCAACCTTTGGTTTGGTTTTCCTACTTTTAGTTGTATCTATATTCTATTACTAACTATCAGTATCCATATTCTTGATGATTTGATTCAAAGATTTGTGCAATTGTGTAGATGCTAGCTACGTAGTTTAGTTCCACCAAGCTCATTTTGTCAGGCACTTCCAATTTTATCACTCCTTTTCAAATCTTAGAAAATAAAAAATAATTGTAGCTTAAATTTTCAATGAAGGCTGCTATTATTTGGGATAAATCATTACAAATTGTTCAATTTCAGGGTAACAGGCTTTTTAAAGAAGGAAAGTTTGAGCTTGCTAAGGCCAAGTATGAGAAGGCATGTATTCTTCATCATGTTGACTTGTTTCATCTGATCATTTTGTGAGAACCGACTGTCTTGATCTATATCTCTCTTCCTTGGAAGTAAAATTTTTCATTTATCTGAACAAATATCCTCTTCACGCAGTTTTCTCTTTTCTCATATTGTAAAATTGCAGTTGTCAATACTCGTTGTTTCATTTCGGTTAGCATAGGATACCAAACTAATGCTGATGGTGTTAGTACTACGTTGCAGTCCCTTTCATGTATTGCAATTCATTCATCCTGGGGATTTACTTCATTGTAACCTTCTGGATAAGATGGTTGGTTGTTTCATGATCCAATATTGGTTCCCTGACATATATTTCTTTCATCATAACTACTTTATTTTGAAATTTGACCTGCTTTGGTTGCTTATTATCTTTACTGCAAACTACTAAATTTATGACAGAAATAGGTTGGTTGTTTTATTGTTAATGAGCATCCAAGGGAGTCCAATGCATGTTCAGTACACTAGATAGGGGTCAAAACCTACCTTGAAGTCAGATCTGAGCTAGTACAAATTATAATTTTTGTCAGCAGCCAATGGCAGAAGCCTGTTTTAATTGTGTACAGAAGAAACTCTCTTGCATATGTATGCATATTTTATTCATTTTATCTTCCAAATACTGAGGGCCTGTTTTCTGTTTATGCATAAGCCCCTGTTCCTTCTGAAGATAGTTCCATCGACCCTTTACTTAGCACATTATCATCAATAGTGGCACATGACACTCAGAATCTCATAAGACCCAGACTCACACCTACCATTATTAACTCTATTTTAATTAAAGTAACTTGCATGATGAAAGCATGTATCTCTGATAAACCATATTGCAAGAAACACTTGATGAAAGCTAAACACTTAGCATAAGCAGTTCACTACTTAATGCATATTCAGATAGAAGCGAAAATATGTGTATGCACTTATTTAAGTACCAATGAGGAAATACCAAGGGGATGTCACAGTAACATGTGCTCCGTTATAAGTGGGAAATTACATGCTCAAACCTTACCAACTCCAAGATATACCACCAGTGGGTTACATATAGACTTTGCTAGTCTGCTAGATGCATGACTCCTGTGGGATGGGTCACGTGTCTGAAAGATTTGTCCTTCATTCCAATTGGAAAAAAAGGGAAACAAAAGAGTTGATCAACTTACAAAAATTAAAATTGACTCCATGCTTTGGGTTAATATATGATAATTTCTTTACAGGTACTGCGTGAATTTAATCATGTAAATCCACAAGATGATGAGGAGGGAAAAGAATTCCTGAATACAAGAGTAAGGAGCCTTATGATTTTTTTCCCTTTAATATTTTTTTTGTGATCCTTAGTATTTTTCTTTTCACTTTTATGTAGGCGATTTAGAATGGTTTGTGTAGGATACCTGTATTCATATCGATAGGAGCTTTTATGTAGGTGACATAGCGTGTCAACATATAATTTCCTGAATCCCATTTGTTCTCACTTGTAGCAACCTATTCATATGATAGAAAGCATAAATTCCAGTTTCTAATGATATTCTTTATGTTTGGCATGATTGAAGAATTTGTTGAATCTAAATGTGGCTGCCTGCTATCTGAAGATGGGGATGTGTAGAAAGTCCATCGAGGCATGTGATAAGGTAAGTTCTTATGACATTTAAGCTCAAGTAGATTCTGTTAGTTTGTTTGAAAATAATTACTATAGCAAGTGCTAGTTTTTATTCCTTTGGCTGAGGCATTATGCCTCCTTGTGCTACCATGTGTTGTCGTGGATTGATGGTAGAAATAATCCATCATCCTCAAAGCAGATTTTTATTTTCAAACTTGTGTTTCTAACATGCAAGTATACTAGTGCTGAAGAATCATATCCATTTGTATCTTCTCCTACCTCTTGGACAAAGGTTTAATCTCTATCATGATCTCATAGAGGCTGAAATACCGAAATTTGAACTTTATTAACTAATTATTAAAATGATATAGTTTGGTTGACGCGTTAATCCATAAGCTATCATATGGTCAATCAGCTCACTGAAAGAGACCTTCATATTTCTTTTCTCACTGGACCTTGATGGATATGTTTCAGTATTTACTTTTTTTTATTTCTTTCATGTTGGTCATTATTGATTACTTACCTGAAGAATTAATTTTTAATGTTAATTAATATTTCCACCAAGTTAATGTCATCATTTTCACTGAATCTATTAATGACTATCATAAATTGAAAATATATTATTAAAGGAGTACATATTGTGTTGTACGCCATATTCTCCACATTCTTCCAACATATCACAAGTTCACAATGCCTTTGACTCTTCCGTTATTTTCTTAAGTAATATGGCATATCCTAAGAACCATACTGGGTTTCTTTTAAGGCCACGGGTACATTTGAGCTTCAACCTAGACATAGATCGCTGATGAAAATTTCAGGTGTTAGATGCAACCCCTGTTCATGCCAAAGCTCTTTATCGTCGTGGAATGGCCTACATGGAAGCTGGAGATTTTGAGGAGGCAAGGAGTGATTTTAACAAGGTAATGTTTCCATTTATGCATGCAGCCTGTATGGAATGGAAATGCATGATACTGTTCTGATTTCTGTTATTCATGCTAGTAGATGATGAGCGTTGACAAGTCATCTGAGCCTAATGCAAGGGTTGCTCTCCTCAAACTAAAGCAGAAGGAACAGGTATGTGTGATTTGTGAAAAATAAAAAATTGTTTTCTTTACTAGTAGGCGCAGGATGCTTCATCCTGTGTGGCTGTGTCTGTCTACTTCATGACAAGCAGGAAGTTGAAATGAATGCTCGGAAGCAATTTAAAGGACTTTTTGACAAGAAGCCTGGAGAAATTGCGGAGGCTGGAAACGTTGATAGAGATGATCAAGCTGCCACCAAAAATCTCGAGAAAGATGATCAAGATGATATGGAGTATGATAAAGAGGATGAGAAAGAGGAGGATATTCATCAAGCAGCAGCTCCACCTCGTTTGGGTCTATTATCCCAATTGTGGGCCACCGGCAGGAGTCTATTCACAGCTCTTGGGGTACAAAGATGCACCATATTGTAAGCATGGGTCTTACGAGTATTTTTGGATGTGAAGCTCTTAGTTTAAGGATTAATTTCACAAAAAAGAGAAGAGGTGCTGAAATCAAATTTTCCACGAAAAATGCTAGTGAGATTGATTTTCTAATTGTATACTTTATATTCATACCTGTTTAAAAGAAATGTTAAGGGACAACAAAGCTTAGAGATGTCTAATGTTCTGGAGATGTTAATATTGCTTTGGCACCTTCGTCTCAATATATCAATGTAAAGAGGAGTACTATTTTCACATGTTTGTTTGATATTTTTACATGGTTTCTTCTCATATGAAGGTGAGACTTACTGTATGCTCATGTGAGAGAGCACTATGTGAAAATATCAGTAAATCATCTTTTACTCGAATAAATTTGGAATGATGGGTAAGTAAATTTCCTCGTCAACCTGAGTTGGGACTTATTTTCCAAGGTTGAATTTTGTACGTTGGAATGCAGCTAATAAGGTTTCAAGGAGATTGAATTCATTGGAAGGATTATATTTCATCCTGCTTATTATTTTGTATACTTAAAGAAAATATGTTATTAGCTCAGAAACTAAAATTTCTTAAAAGCTTTGGGGTGGTACATACTTAGGAATGCATTTTATGGCATTACTGTAGTTTGGATGTATATATGCCAGTGCTACAGAGATCAACTTAACCATCTTTCTATGGGAAACTTAATTAACGAGATAACTAGACAAGGGCATTGAAGAACATTTAACTCGAGCCAAGGCTTTTACCCAAAAAAGACACCTAGTTAGAAATAGCCTTGGCCTTTTAAGGGCTACAAGAATGTTACAGGCTACAGCAGAGATTATGCCTTGGACTAGGGTTAGGAATAGATCATATGGCATGAAAAGAATATATCTCTTTTATGACTTTCGGGTACCAATCTGCAATCTATGCGGTGCAATTATTTGTACTCCCATTTCGGTGTTTCTTTTTATTCTCTTTCATCTTTCCTGATAAATTTTAGAAGGATAGTATTGAGACTTTATAATTATTTTGATTGGTCAAACAATATATTAATTATATTTTTTTTATTTTTTTTCTTCTAAATAATAAATAAAAAGGAACGAATGAAACAAGTATATTATTAAATATACCAAAGGCGATAGTCTAGTGTTAATTATTTTTTTCGCAAATAGACCAAGTCAAAAAATTTATTCAATAATCAAAATATTGTGAGGATATAAATAATTTGCAGGCACCTAATCAATTTGTTTTAGATAATTTTGTATTTTTCGATTGCATATATATAAAATATTATTTTGTTATAATGTAAATATAATAAGTGGTAACATATTATATATATATATATATATATACACACACACACACACACCCATTGTACGCTTTTCTAATCACAAATTTCACAAATACTTAATTTCTTAATTGTTTAAAAAATAATATAAACCATAATATTATTTATTCTAAGAAGATTTCAGAAAAATACATATATAAAGGAGTGATATGTGATTGAGAAGTAATAAATTTTTAATTTGACGTGTATATTAGAAAATTTATAAAATTTTAATGAGATCAATTTGTCTATTACACTTAAAAAAAATTTCTTAAAATTATCACATATTATAAGGTAAATTTTAATTTTTAAAGTCAAATAACGACATTAACTTTTAAAATTAATGACTCATAAAAATTTATAATAAAATAAATTTTATGATTAATAATAATTATTATATACTATATAATTATAATTATTATATAAATTAAAATTAAATTTAAAATTTAATACACCTGTCATTTAATTTTAAAATTCAAAATATATTTGTATCTGAAAGTACTCGTACCGAAAACAAAGGTTTATATGTAAATGATTAAACCACATAATTTTTCTCAAATAAAGTGATATATATCTATCTAATAAAATACAAATGATTTTGAATTTTCCCGCTCACTTAATAAATCATCTGGACCGTCTAAAATTTGAGTTAAATTCCACCGTCCATACAGTGCCGGAGGCACGGGACACATCTAGTATATATATATAAATTAAACGATTTTTTATAGCAAAATTATGGTCTGCGACTGCCAGTCATCAAAGTCGTGGAAAAGAGATGACCCCACATCTCTGCTTGGGATCCGCGCTAAAGAAAATTTTGTCCTTAAGTGGGCCCCAACCCCTCAAAAGACCATAACACACGGTATCAACCTCTAGCTGATGCTGACCAGCTACCACTTTTACCCGTCCGATTGAAAACGAAACGCCTCTCTTTTTCACTTTCTCTCTCTAACACACTCACATACGCAGTTTCTCTCTCTCTTCTATATACTCCATTAGTATCACTGAACTGGTACAGATTTCGCGGGTATTCACAGGCCCCTGCTTTTTTCTTTCTTCTCCGGCATCGAAGAAAATACATTACGTGAATTACGAGGAGATCCTTTCGCTGCAAATTCCTTTCTTTGCTTTCGGTGTACGTTCAGTAACGTATAGGATCTTCATTGAAATCAATTATAAATGAGACATTTCTTGATATCTTATGAGGTATATATATATGCTCTTTTCTGTTTTTAGTTTATCAAACGTTCATTGAGTTGATTCTGGACTCTTGTAGCTATAAATATAAATGATGAATTTCTTTGGTTGTTTAGCTCTAAAAAGCTTGGATCTGTAATATGTGAGACTTTAGGTTCAGCTGTGAAATATGTGTTTGTGTGATATATATATATATATATATATATATATATATATATATATATATATTCAATCATAAATATGTGCATGAATTTGTTTATTATCTAGAGGAAAAATGATTACGGTTACAGTTGAAGCCAAATGGTAGCAAGAATATATATTGAACATACATGTAATGTTGTTATACTTTTTTCTCTGTGCCTATAATTTGGGATTAGGTTCTTATGTTGTGATGATTCTTGGGATTAAAGTGATATTTATGATTCTGATGTTGTTGATATTACTAATGTATTTACACTATATATAGCTGTATGTATTTGAATTTAAATAACATTTATCTTATCCTAAAAATATCATATCCTAACAAATAGATCAGACTTAGTTTGTTATGACTATAAGTCTTCCTAATAGTTGACTTAACGTTTATAAATTTGATTGAGTTTACTTCTTGCAAAATAAGGTATAAGGTCAAATTATTTGTCTGACTATGACATTAGGCAAAGGAAATCTGAAGTTTTTCCATCAGTTATTGCTCCTTCACCCAAACCAACCCCTCTAACCCCCAAATTTGTGTTCTTTTATGTTTTCATCAATTAATCTTTGCTTAACATAATAGCATATAGGACATGTCACATGCTCATGTTTATCAAAGTAATCCAACCTTTTGTCCAAATATTTTGGGATTTTATAAAACTTTAGCATAGTTGAAGACTTTTAAGGTACCAAGGTACTTACTGTGTTAATCATGGAACGCAATCTCTCTTCCTCCTGCTCAGGGTTCATTCTTTTCTGTTGCAGCGCATTAATAATGGACTTGGAATTCTTCACTTTCTGTAGCATAATTATTGTGAAACTCTTGAAATTCTCATTGGCATTTTTGTTTTGCGGAAGAATCACTAAAACTGTCTCTTGCTCTATTTTTTGGCAGCTAACACATGAGCTAAGAATGAGAAAAATTGCAATGTCACCTGAGATATGTCCAAGAAATTAGTATTGAGGACCTCTCCTGAATATGGGCTACAGTGTAGAGCTTAAAACAAGTTCAAGACAACAAGAAGTCTCAAAATCTGTGAAGGAGAAGGCCATATCACCCCAAGTACATCAAACTCTAAAATTTAAGGATAAGCATCAGGTAGAAAATTCACTTGTTCAGCCATACATTGAACGGTATCATGAGTTAAGACAGAATGCGGATGACGTGCCGGTAGTCCAACTAAAGCATTCAGGAAACCGCCAGAAGAAATTTTCCGAGAGTCGCAGTAAAAAAGGTGATGAGCTTGTCAGGCACATGTCAAATTTGCCTGGATATCTCCAGCAAATAAAGAGAGGAGAGAATTTCCAGGAGAAGGCTCTGAATTTTGGAGTTCTTGAATGGAAGCGTCTGGAAAGATGGAAATACAATGAGAAACTCGTTCCAGTAAGAGGTGGATCGTCAACCATTCCTAGTACAGCTCAGAGCAAAATTTTGTCTTCTCAGAAGAAGCAAGCGTCATCACATGGTTGGCGTCTTAACTCAGCTCATGAAGAAAGACAAGGTGTCCAGTCTCAACGAAAGGTGACAAAACCCCTTGGTTTTGAAACTGCTCCATGGAGCACCGTGGATGGGCAGCGAAACCTCTGCATGAAAGATAAATCTTATGGCAGAAAGTATTCTGAGATAAAGCTTGATAGAGGCAAGAGGAAAGAATCAAATAACATGACCACGTCAGGAAAGGAAACTTCATCTTTAGGCTGGAGAAAACATGGCTTGCCAATTTCTTCCCATGATACGACGAATGCTCGAAATGGTGAAACTACTATGGCAGTAGAGCAGGAATTTGATTTTGCTCGCCAATCTTGTAGGCATGAAAGCATTGTTCTGCTTTTACCCAAAGGCTCTCCCAAGAAGAGTTGCTCAGAAAGTGGCCAGCTTTCAAAATCCAGGACGTCATTTGATGGAGATGTTGCAGAAGCAAACGGGAAGAGATTTTCAGGGTGCTTTTCCCCCGAGGAGTAGCTTCACTCTGTAGAACTATATTCTGAAATATCGCACTCTTGTCCCCTTCCTCTTAATGGTGCAACCAACATTGGGTATGACATGGAGCTATGTAGCTTGGTCAATTCTCAGGGTGTAGAGCTTCAGTTTGGTGCATCTCACATGCATCAAAGGCCAAAGGAGGTACCAAGCATAGCTTCAAATGTTAAATCTCTGAAAGTGAACAGCTTAAAAACAGATCCTTCAACTACAACCGAGACTCCCAGGAGATTGGATCAAGATATTGTCAAACAGCCTGCTACTAAGGGGAGGCATCCATCACCCAGTCGAAGATTTAGCTTTAGCAACCTTGGTAGGATGACAAGAAGTCTCAGCTTCAAGGAGTGTCCCACTGTTCCACAGTTGAGCTCTTCGTATGCTACAGTTAAGTCTGGGCAAGTAGGGTCCGAAGCTTCAGCTAGTTTGGATAAATTTAACCGAGACAGTATAAGTGCTAGTAACAGGGCCAGGTCCAGCCCTTTAAGGAGGTTTCTAGACCCACTGCTGAAGCCCAGAGGAGGAGTACATCTTGCTGAGACTGTTAAGCTATCAAAAGAAAACTTGACCTCTGAGAGCTTAAAGCCCATGAACACTAGTGAATTGCTTCGGAGTCAGAAGCATGAGACATCGAGTATTCAGGCTCTTCTGCAGCTTACACTAAATAATGGGCTCCCCCTTTTCAAACTTGTAGTTGATAATAGCAGTGACATACTTGCTGCTGCAATTAAGCAATTACCAATACCCGGGGAGGATGCTTCTAGCTTGATATATGCACTCTACTCTGTTCATGAGATTAAAAAGAAGAGTGGAAGCTGGATGAGTCAAGGATCTATAGGGAAGAGCTCTAGCTTTGGGTATAACATCATTGGCCAGATGAAGGTTTCTAGCTCTTGTCCTCCGTATTTAAGTGGACAGAACACGAAGGACCAATATGTGGCAAGAGAGTGCGTTTTATATGATGTTGATATTGGACAGACAGATAAAGAAACGCCCGAGTTCAAGCCAAGCAAGGAGCTTGCAGCCATTGTTATCAAGAATCCAAGCTATAAAAATAATGATGGAGAGCAGAGCTATAATAGCAATCTTTGCTCACAAGATGGGTTTACCAAGTATTTCCAGGAAGATAGCTGTAATGGAAGAGAAAATGAAAACTTTAAGAGCACCATAGTCATTCTAGGTGGTATTCATGGCTTGCCTAATAAAGGAGTACCATCTCCATTGACAAACCTACGGAGATACTGTGGCTCCTGTGATTGTGGAGGATGGGATGTTGGTTGTAAACTACAAATTCTCACCAACCAGAATCACATCAGCAACATGAGACCTCCAATCTCATGCTTCATCGAAGATCGTTTCGATCTTTTTGTTGAGGTACTGCTTTTTGCTTCAGTCTTCTGCTGCTGCCTCTTTTCCTCGTTTCCACTTTTACCAAGATTTCTCGACTTCGCTAAATTTGTGTCTGTGGTTGTATATAGGGTGGACATCAAGAGAAGAAGCCAATTTTCAGCCTGGCACCTTTCAAGAGTGGAGTTTATTCTGTTGAATTCAGTTCATCAATCTCTTTGTTACAGGGATTCTTCATAGCTGTAGCATTTCTGAGTAGTCAGAAACTATCTGACATATTTGAAGTGAAGTTGGAAGCAAAAAGCTTCACTGAGCCCAGGTATGATACAATGAAGATTCCAGCTACAATTCAAGGGTAAATCCCAGTTAAACAAGTTGCAAATCCACCCCTATCGCGGGTCGGGGGAGTCTAACTTCAAGAAAGGAATCAGCATTTAGTTATTGCCGCTCTTAAAATAGCTCCGGAGGTGGCATATCTACAGCTTGAAGGGAACATAATTTTGTCAAATTTGCATACGGACAGACGTGGGAAATTGCGCCCCCCCCCTCCCCCCGCGTAATTTCCTGTTGTTTGACGGTCTATTAGTATGTATATGTAGTAGCTATATCTTTGCTACTGAATGTTGAATCGGCTACTATATCTTTGCTACTGAATGTTGAATCGGAGAAAGAAACAATTAGTAGATATTACTGGAAGGGAAACGGGGGCTCAACGGTCCCATATATATAGAGAGAGATTTTCCTATGTGGTCCGCATCACCCTTGCTAAACTCGCCGCTATAGTCTTAACATCTGAACCGTTCTGATAGCCTATTGTCTGGTATAGACGGTTTAACGATAGTTTTATCCATCGTTAAAGGTGGTCTGCATGCGGATCACCCGCATAGAAAGTCGACTATATATATATATATATATATATATATCTATCTAATAAAATATAAATGATTTTGAATTTCCCGCTCACTCAATAAATCATCTGGGCCGTCCAAAGTTTGAGATAAATCTCACCGTCCATACATCTATCTAATAAAATACATCTATCTATCTAATCTATCTAATAATAATTTTGAATTTCCCGCTCACTTAATAAATCATCTGGGCCGTTCTAAGTTTGAGATAAATCTCACTGCCCATACAGTGCCGGAGGCACGGGACCCAGCTAGTATATATATATAACCGCAGTCCCTCCTAATTGATGAAACAGGTGTTTTAAAGAATTTACTTTTGGACTTTCATAGAATTTTGGGGAAATTTATGTTAGGTTTTGAACGGGATAAACAAATAGTTTGGAACCTACAAAGTTGCGTTTGACTTGCCATAAGGCGACAAGGAAATGACACGGAACAAGCTCTGCGTTTAGAACCAAAATGTGTTATATTAGCAAAAAGAAAAAGAAAAGAATTGCAAATGTAGAATACAGTGTCTTCCAATTCTTAGGAATACTTGTACATTATTTATCCTTAGTTTATTTAGTTCTCTTTGTCAACGATATGATGGACACGCATTGTTACAGAAGCAGATCTTGAAAATGTTTAGAGAACAAGGCAATAATAACCTAGCAAGGAAACACACACAGAGAAAGTTGGAGTTTGAACTTACAATCAAGCATACAACGAAGGCATATAATAAAAGTGGCTACATCAAAATTTAGAATATCTAATTCGTATATTGTAATTCACAAGTCAACGTATGATGCATGGTGAACACACATAAACCATTGGCCACCGATCTTCTCAAACACATTTGTAGCAAATTGTCTACCCCAGCTTTTGCCCTTTGTCTTGACCATTTCAATGCAGGTTACATACCCTAGATCACCTCGGACATTAACCTGAACATCCTTAACCTCAATCTGTAGCGGGAACTCATAATCTGCCCAGACAAACTCCCAGCTTCCCATTACAAGGTCATAACCAGATATGCCACTCACACCAGGGTGCACAACACATACATTTTCCCCTTTTGACCAGAGGGTTTGCATAGCGGCTAGATCCCCAGTCCTGAATGAGTTGTAAAATTGAGCATTTGCTGCTAGTACAGAAGCCTTGCTATCTTCCTGGAGATTACGAAGGCTATCCCTGATTTTTGCTGCTTGGGCATAGTTCTCTTCGTCGATGGCATTCTGTAGTTCCTGCTCTAAGGTCTGCTTATTTATTATAATGCTTTCACCACTTAAAGTCCCCTCTGAATCCTCACTCTTAACTTGACATGGTTTCACCAGGTATGAATGGGAAGCTTGCCCAGGGAATGCTGCACTGAAAAATTCTAAATTAGAGACCAGCTCACATTTGCACATGAATTTGTTTATCCTCATGAGTAAATATTGAATATACGTGTACTCCTTTAATGATATTATGCAATAATACTATTCCTATAGTACAGTGTTATTAAGATTTTGAATGTTTGCACGTTGAGAAGTGTAAAGGCCCTGTTTCCGACTTGAACTTACCTTTAGAGCTTCTCTAAGATCTATGCCACCATTTCCAGTGGATTACATATACTCATGTCTCAAAACAAGGGTACATATCTTTCTTTTAGTTTTAGAGGATTGTAATATGGTGATATACTTTCAAAATCAATGCGTCAAATCTCAAATATTTAAGTAACTTGTGTTTTGATCAATAAATTTCAAAATTTCTTCATAACTTTGATCTTTAAAATTTATTACAGTGCAGAAAGCAAAGAGAAATTACTGAGAGTCCCAAATTGTAAATGGGGACAACGATGACCAGAAAAAAGCTTCGGCTTGATCACTCTTCCAGAACTGCAATGGATGACTACGTTATGGGGCACCCCAAAATGGCTTATACTTGAACGTGGCAAGCTACTAAGCTCCTTGACATTGAAAATGTTGCCCTGGCATTTGAACTTATTAGTCAATAAGTTTCATTAGAGACATGAAGCAAGGATTATAAGCTCTGCATATAGATATAGTGGACAGTACTGCAATAATGTTGTTAAATTTTCATTTATCTACAAGGAATTCTGTCACATAATTAACCAATATTGTGGATCTTATGGGAAGCCATCCGACTAACTAAGAGTCTAAGACATAAAACTAATGTTGAAATACTCTTTCAATATTGCAGTATCGGGCCTATCAGCCATCAGTCAAAGTAGTTAACTATCCAACTTATGAATATGATTGTAATCACCTTCAATTTCAACGCAATGATGGTTTATTTAAAAATCATGAAGAATTATTCAAGGTATTTCATAAGTAGAAATTTCGTTACATAATAATGCTCGATCATATTCCTACTTCTTCCTCTATACTCAAATTTACTCTAAATGAATTGAAAGCAGCATTTTGAACTAGATTGTTTTCACAAAAATACGTTAAGCTCAGGGTGTTTTTCTCCAACTCTAATTCCAAACTGGAATCAACCCTCCTAAAGACGGAATCTAGTAAAATGTGTCTTCATCATCCCATTTCTTTATAATCAAAAGGCTAAAAGGTTCCAAAAAGCTGAATTAATGAGCATGTCTCCTCAAATAACACATGATCCATTCCAATACAAACACAAATGCACACCAAATCTATAGAAACTAAGTCAATAAGATGAAGAACAAATATTCAACATGTAGAATTACAAATTTCCAAACATTTCAAGTAAAAAAGAAGTAATAAATTCCTGTACATGAATTAATCAGCACTTACGGAGCTGCAGAAAGTAGGTTGACCAATCCCAGGTTTAATTGACATTGCTGATAGATTTAATATCTCCATAATTAGACGCAGCAAACTCAAATCATCAACTTCGGATAATAAAAGAGTATATAAATGTTAATGGAATAAGAAATATTTAGGGGAAAATAAGAGGGTTAGGGTTTGAGAAGATTTGAACGAGAAGACTACTGCAACTATATTATCTATCTACATGAAAGAAAGAGAGAGGAGAGAGATCGCGAGTAAATGGAGTCAGCTTATTCCACAGTAGTTGACAAAACCTTTTTAGTTTTTACTATTCACAGCTTGATAGGAAGTTGGTATGATATAGCCCAAACAAAATAGTATATGGGCCTGGGAGAAATTGTAATACCGCTTAACGGGCTTCAAAAGTCCTAGCCCAGTATTTTAGGTTGTTTTAAGTATATGTAGACTAGTACTAATGATAATGGGCTATGCGCCTACGCTAATAAGTCTTGGATTATGATTTTAACAAAGGCTAGGTTTGTTTACCTATTTAGAGTATGGGAATGGAAATAAACCCTTAATTTTAATAATAATAATAATAATATATTTATTTTTGTCATTTTCGGATAATCCCTATTTGACTAATTTTTAAAATTTATATGGGATTTATAAAGAGTGCATTAAATTTAAATTTTCCCCTAACTTGATTACTTTTAAATATATATATTACTAGAAGTAATCTTTAACTCTTATGTATTAAAATATAATCAAAATTAAAAAAATAAAGAAAAGAAAAGTTTTTAAGCAAAATAACCTTGTATACTTATTATTATATGAAATTAATTTGTAAAACTCATGTTTTCTTACCTTAGCTAAGAAAGAGTTTGGATTTTTAGTATTTCTCATATATTTTGACAGCGAAGGAGTATTATATTGTTTTTATTTTTCCTTTAATATTAATAGTTTCAATTTCCGGTTACAACTTAAGTTAGAGAATGGTGGTATACACAATTGAGAGGGTCTAAATTTTTTTGTAAGTTTATGTATATATGTGTATAAAAAAATAAAAAATAAAATAAATTAATTAATCAATCTTTATTTACTCAATCTCAAGAAGAAACGTACTGAGTAAGAAAGTCTCATATTAATTATAAAATATAATATAAAATAAATCAATAAATATGGAGAATCAAAACATACTCTTAGAGCATTCACAGCCGTTTTCTCAATAGACACTTTATCCTCATATTTGAAAAATATATCAATAAATCAGTATCCAACAGTTTCCTTATCCTTATATAATTCTCTATTTTAATCCCTATATATGATTTGACTCCTCAGGGTGAGAGAATCAAAAGAATATTCCATATTTATATAAAATGACATTTCACACTCTATTTATTGTAATTTTATGTTGGTTAAAGGATCTTATCTCACTTAATTGCTGATTTGGGTATGCCTATCAAATTCACTCATTTTTATTTTTTAAACAGAGGATTTAGAGAAGAAAGAGAACTATAAAAATAATAATTAAAACTCAGTCAAATTTTGATTTTGATCATTTTTGTAAAAAATATTACTACTAATTATAAATTTTATTATTTTATAATTAAAATAATGTTGTTTTAGTTCTCATAAACATATAATGATGATTGCACATTTTTTGGGGGAGAGGGGTGTTAGATATCAATTGATACCTTGCCTCGGATGTAGACCCATAGATTAGAGGTATAAGGGGCCGACCAACTATAAGTCTTGTGTGTTTGTACTTTGACTGTTAATTGTTTCGTATTTTCAGTTTATTTGATTAATATTGTTTTTTTTTAAATTCTGCATTAGAAAATCCGAAAAATACATCTGCATATTTTAAACTGAAGTACTACACAGAAGTTGTTAGAAATAACTTAATACAGACGGATTCAAAAACTTGACAATTATGACATGTTCTGCTAATTTACTTGTTTGGATTACTTCACAAAATTTGAAGTTGTCATTGTTTATTTACACAAATTTAAACACACAAATACTTATTTATTTAGGGCTGAGTAATATATCAAATTAGAATCGAAACCGTACAAAAAACAGCACAAACCACATCAATTAAAATCGCACCAACAGTTCCGACGTATGTGATGGTTTTAGGTGGGTTGAAAAATCAAATTTATGATTTCGATTTGATTACTAGCCAAAATCGCACGCATAAAAACGAAACCAAACCGCACCATGGAAATTAATTAATTATACAATCCTATTACATGAGAGATGTTTCAATTAACCTTGTGTAATGAACTTCCCATGAAAATTAAGCTACTAATTCTGAATTTGGATAGTATCAATCTACATAATCACAATACAAATCTCATACTATTATCTCTTAATTGTAGAAAATTATTGAACTACACACTCCATATATACTTCATAAATTATATATATATATATATATATACTTATTTGGATTCAAATTCTTTTATGGTTAAAAGAATTGAAGTTATTGGAATTAGACAAATCATGCGGTAGTCTTCTTGAGTTATCAGCGTGCTTCTGAAACTCGGTATTGGATGAAGTACTGAATATTCTTTCTTGGTGCTTGTTTTTTCTTTTTAGATGTGTAGAACGAGGGATAAAAACTTCAATGCATTTGTTTTGGTCTCTTTTACAATTTTAATAGTGTAATGTTAAATTGTTAATTTAAATTATATAAAATTTTATTGTTTCAATTGGTTTTGGGATCGAAACCGCATCACACTAATCACAAACGATTTTGAATTTATCAAACCGCACCTAAGCGGTTTCGTGTATGGTTTGAATTTCAAAGTGTACCAAATCGTATCCTATTCACTCCTAATTCAGCCCCTTGTAAGTGTGCACATACAAAATTTAACTTATAAACCTCTTTATTGCATAATTTGCACTTATTTGATGGGTCACTTATAGTACTTTTTGTTAGATGAATAATTAAAACCAACCACATTTTAAAAATGTAAACCCATTTTAATAATTAAGAATGTTTCATTGATTGAGTTGAAAAGACATGCAATTGTGGTGGTGTGAACTGGTCAATGACCTCGACAATCAGCATTCAATTCAATTTTCTTTATGTATCATGGGATGAATCTTCTTGTCACAATTGATGACTGGAAAACTTTGTTTCGAAATTTGACTTGAAGGGCATATATAATATTTTGGAGGTGGGGACTTGCTTGGGATATCTTTTTCTTGCTTATTTAATAGCTCTTTCTTTTGGCTAATTGATGAGACTAAAGCCTAAGCTTGTGTTTAATAAATTTGACAATTAACATCTGAATGATTATGATTTCTTAATAAATTAGATTATTTGAATGATTATGAGGGCTGAATCTAAAAAATTGTTTGATAAATAAAAAGTAAGTTGTCTCTTAATGACACTATGTAAAATTTTATTTAATAATTTTAAATATTCAATTTAATAAAAATGAGTGTATAATATTGTTGAATATATTTATATAAAAAAAAATTTAAAAATTCATTAAGAGGTACTTCTTAATTATTAGGATTTTATTTTTTGTCTTACCGATTAAGAGGTATTCAGAGGTAACAAAAAAAACATCATGCCTCTTAACGAATAAGAGACAGTCCAATAAGAGACAATCAGATGTAAACAAACAACACGTAACTCCAAAAAAAAGAAGTTAAATAAATCAAATGACAGCTTAATTAGACTGAGTGGGTGAATATCCGCAGCCCCATGTGCTAATTAAATCTTAACATAGTACAAGTTTATTACCCAGGTATGCTTAAAAACAACTTACGATATATTTGAACGATATTTTAATTGATCTCGAGTCAACCCAGTAATTTAATTTGATGATTAAGTAATTTAAAATGCTTTTTTTTAATATTTGCTTAATTCTTAATAGCAAAAGATACATTATATCTTTAATAATTAAATTTATTTGCTCTTAACATAATATACACAGTAAAAAAAATTGAAATGATGTCATTTTGTCTACTCCTAAATTGTAGTACGTTATACTCAGATTAAGCATAATTGTTGGCACATCTTTTTGCTGGTATGTATGTATATATGGGTATTCACATCAGTTAATAATGTGAAAATTGAATTAAGACTTTATTGCTAGTGTAAGTCATGGACCACCAAAATGGAACTGACTCCGTAAAAGTTGATGTTATCATGTGGTTGTAATAAATACCCTTTTTGTCTGGAATTTTTTTAATTAAAAATTACTACTCCACTGAATAATGTTAGTGCTATATAAAGTGCTAACAAAAGAAGTTGAGATCCTGGTTGGTGGTTGAAATTCAGACATGAATGAATATAACTTAACAAGAAGCCATTGAATGTTGTACAGAAATCGGGCCTGTATTTTGGGACCCTTGAACATGACCTTGCCCTGCCTGCCTGCCTGCCTGCCTGCCTGCCTGAGTTTCAGAATTTCACGTCATAGTATTGTTAGTTACTTGCTCTCTAATCAACTACAACAATTTATATTAATTTTTAAAAATACAAGATAATATGCTTGAAAGAATAATTACCCAAGCTAAAACTCGATATTATTTAAAATAAATTATAACGTTATATCATATTTATTTTCAAAATATTTTAATAAATGTTTCTAATCATGTTAAATTTGTCGGTCCGTTTCTATTGATTATACGTGTTTGACTCATTTAAATTTTGTGTTGACTTGTTTATATCACGAAAATTATTTATACACAGTATTATTAGTTTTTTATTTTATGTCGTGTTTGTGTCGACTGACTTGCTGTGTTGCATGAAAAATTCCCATCCCTGCCAAACATAACTCCTCTTTCTTAACTTCTTTTGTTCATACATGTGAGAAGCACATTAATTTAGTGCACCTAAACTGTTTTGGCTGAGAAAGTGTAGTTACTATATATGTCGACAAAATTATCTCAAAAACATGCCAAGACATATGTTGATATAAAGACCGAGATGTGATATCTCTCTCTGTGTATGTCAGTTAATAGTGTATGATAAAAATTATATACGGGTCGGGAGTGGTTAGCATGAAGTTAATTTTAATCAATTAATTAATATAATATTGACAGACATAAAAATTAAGAGGTGATATCTCTCTATATATCACTATTGTATTGATAATAACTAAATCCATACGGTCATGTAATTGTACTCCGCCATCAATTTCCACTTACAAGTTTGGGCTAAAAGGACATTAGCTACAGAAGTAGGAGGACCCTTACCTTGTTAGCTTAAGTTGAGCTTTATCGGGTATAGGGATTTATATATACTTGTGTATAACAGGTAGGCAGTCCCTTTTTCTGATTGGGTTGACTGTTTGGAAAAAATGTATGAAGCTATGATGTTGCTCCATTATACTTTTTGTGTGTGTGCCTAATTTCAGGGGTATTATTATAGATTTATGTAGTAGTAGTTCCTTTAATACACACTCCAAAGTAATGATTACAGATGTATATAAAGTTAGAATGAAAAATTGTGAAATAATCATAGAAAGACGAGTTTATTTGGAGGTGTAAATGAATATTATTTTCTACATTACACTTTTCACATATTTTTCTCTAAAAAAACAACATTCAAACAAAAGATGTTTGACAATCCGAGAATATAAAAGTACACAATCGTGTAATTTTTAAAATTACACAGTCTACGATCGTAGAGTGATTTCACTCTACAATCGTAGGGTAGTCACCCTACGATTTGTGAATTCACTCTACGATCGTGGACTACTCTACGATTGTAGAGTGAATTCACTCTACTATCTGGGGATTACTCTACGATCATAGAGTAAAATCACTCTACGATCGTAGACCGTGTAACTTTAAAAGTTACACGGCTGTGTACCTCCATTTTTAAAATATATATATATATATATATATATATATATATATATAATTTAAAACCTCTCTGATTGAGAGCGGAGCATTCGACCCTCTGTTCCGTGATCAGGAACGCCTTTGTCTGATTTGAATTTGGATTTGTTAACCAACCGTGCTTTGTTTGGCAATATGAGTAGTGGAGTGGAGTTTCTGGAGTATTTGTTTTGGCGACAACTCCTGTTATGTTATGCATATCCCAACACAATTGCCCAATTGGCAATTGCTCCCTAGGGACTAGCTAACTCGGCAGTCGGCACACCAACAACTGTAGGTCGGCTGTAAAAAAAAAAACTCAATTACGAATGCATAGAGAAATGAAGAAAAGTGAAAAAATATTTAAATTAAAATAAAATTATTTAAAACGTCATATATTATATTATATGATTATGAGACGAGGGGAGCAGTATAAAATTTGGGTTAGTTGAATGTGGAGGTTGTTCTCCCACAATTCTCAACGGAAAAGTCCTTATGACGCCTCAATTGTTTGACCAGGCTGTCCCATACGACTTTGAATTGAATATATTAACTAGTCCCATTACCACATCTTGTGTGGATCCTTTTAATATTATGATGGATTGGATGACTAGTAGTCTATATATATGGACATGTGTGGTCCCACCCAGATTAGTAGTTTTGCATGTGCAAATTTATATTAAGAGATTTTAACCAAAATACTTCGTGTCAACCAGTAGTAGAATTTTCGATAAGTTTTATTTTTATGGTGTTTAGACTAATTAAAAAACTGAATTATAATAATATCAATTAATTTTAAAATTAAATAAGAGACTAGAAGTCAAAATTTAAATAAGAGACACAAGGAGATATAAAAATATAAAGATAAAAAAGAAGATGAAGCATGGAGTCACCCATGCATCGATCCTCGTGAGACTCGTGACTTGGGATAGATAACACCAAAAGCACAAGTAATTGGCCAACAGTTTGATCATTCAAAATCAAAAATTCTTTTCTTTACCCACTAAAATTGATATAAGTAAGTAAATGTCTATATTATAAAGTTTTTTTTACATATAAAAAAAATAATAAAACCAAGTTTTCTACGATCATTCACCCCTTTTTTTAATTAGAATTAAATAAAAAAAAACTTATAAGTATTTCCGTAATGCAGGCCGAAGCCGGAGGTTTTCGACTGGATTTACAAGGGAGAGAAACCTTATTACTAGCTTAAACAAATAGTATTTACTCCACGGTTGTTTTTACCATGTTGTCCTTTGGAAAAATGTAGTGTGCCGTGGGTAAGGGTGTAAACGAACCGAGTCGAATGAGTATTGATTTGCTCAAATTTGGTTCATAAAATTTATCGAGTATAAAATAAGGTTTGATTGAGGCTCATTTAGCTATCGAGTCGATCACGATTTTGAATCGAGGCCGAACAATTTGAACTTTTCGAACGAATATGATCCGAGTATTAATAGAAAATTATAATTTGAGAAGGTTTGAGTAATTTATCGAACTTTAAAATTTACTCATATTTAATTTATTTATATTTCGAATCGAGTTCGAATCGAATTTTGAATCAAACGAGTACGAATGTAACCGAACTGTTTTACAGCCTTAGCCGTGAGCGAATCCTATGAGTTTTTTGGCGTCAGTCGTTTTCAATTTTTAACTTTTCTTTAGGGGTCGCGTAGCGGCGAACTTACTTTTAAAAGCCCCTTCAATTTATTTATTTTTTCTACTTTATTTATATTTTCAACATCTTTCTCTCTCTTTCTCAACTGTCGCTCCGTGTTCAACTCGCGTTCTAGCAGACATAGGAGACAAATCAAATACAGATAGATACACTTTCGAATTTTATTTTTTCATAGTAGAAGATTAATCAAACTAAGATTATTCAACAGCCATTGCTGCTACACGAATTCGTGCTTTATAATTTGCCAGGAATGTCGAATTTTTGCGTTTGAATTTCCTTCTGCTTGTGAATTTCTCGATTTCAATTCATTAGGTTTCGCATCGAGATCTCTTGAATAATCAGGCCTGTTTCGGTGAAGTTTTGCGATTTCTGAAGTATAAAAGTTGTTTTTAAAAAATTGAGATTGATTTTGAAGGTTTGTGATGAATGATGGTGACCTTAACAGTTTGTCTTTGATGTAATATGGCACTGGTTTTCACACAGAAAGACGATGTCGATTTACATTGGTCGCGAGGCTTCAAAGGTTCGTTTTGCTACTCTTTTGCATTTGCAATCTCTCTTTCTTTGTAATGACTCTTATTGATCTGGTTTGTTGTTCTGGTGAGAAGCTATGGAAGAGAATTTGCGCAGAGACAACAACAGAACTCAACCTTCTTGCCGAAAATTGGAAGTACCTTCTCGGTGGTCTTATCTGCCAGGTTCTCATTCGATCATAAATTATATCTACAAAATTCATTTTTTTCCCCCACTGAGTTATTGGTAATCGTTGTAGTTAATTTCATGTTATTCTTTAATTGGCGTTGCATTGCTATGCTTTTGTGAATTAGTTTATAGTTACTAGCTCAAAGAAAACATGATCTTCTGTAGAAGTTAAGTTGTCAAATTTGCTATCCGTTTATTAAATTTCCATATCTGCGATAATAGCTTTTTGAATATTATACTCTTGACTGGGCTTGATTTGACTATCTGTACAAGCAATCTCCGTAAAAATCTACTTGCATTAGAGGAAGGATATGTTGTTACAACACTGAGTTTCTATTTTTCTCTTTTATATTTAAAGAACACTGTGCTTCTAAGTATCCTAATCCAACCGAATTGTCAGCATTAAATAGCTTGAATGGCATCTTTGAAGGAAAACCGGTGTTTTTAAGTGCCCATTATATCTTTTGGACGTGTCTTTTTGTTTCATTTCTTTTTTAGGTTAGTAATTTGTTTGAGCGCTTAAAATGTGAAATTTTTGTATCTCCTTTCTTCAGTATATCCATGGGCTGGCTGCTCGAGGAGTTCATTATTTCCATCGTCCAGGACCAATTCTTCAGGATGCCGGGTTTTTTCTTCTTCCGGTTCGTATGCTTTATTCTTGTTTTTGTTTGCTTATCTATGTAATGCACTACTTATTGCTTGGAATACTTACTTATTTTTGAACTTTTTGTACTATAGGAGCTTGGGCAAGATAGAGCATACATCAGTGAAACCTTGTTCACCTTCATCTTCCTGTCTTTTTTCTTGGTGAGACTCTATTTAATTGTGTACATGCTTAAAATTTTGGTTCTTCTTACCCATAAAGGTATCTTCATTTTGTCGACTACTCTCCCACTCTATATTTATAAGTAATAGATGTTCCAGCACAGGTGGTGCTGGTGCAAATTATATTTAAATATTCCAGTACTAGTTTTGTAGCTAAAAGCATACAACATGAATAAAAGGAAATGGATAATAACCATTAAGATTAAGATGTCGTAAAGAGAGAGGATGAGAGAATTATCAAGGATATCAACTAGGAAATTAAAGAACCGGATACTTGCAAAAACAAAACAAAATAAAATAACTAGATGGTAGGGCAAAAATGGGTAGTAGAAGTTATCAGTTACAATATCTAAAAAGATATTACTTAGGAAGTCACCTTTTTCTATTGGCTTGAGAGTTCTTATGGTGTGAAGGACAAAACATTAAAAAATGAATGTGGAAATCTACTTTCTATTGAGGCTTGCGGAAAGAGAGAAGGGGGGGGGGGGGGTGAGGAGAGTATAGCTGTGAGTGCCTGTGGAACCGTTTAATTTTGATCATTTCTGTGGTTCACTAGTTCTTAATTTTTGAAGGCCTGAATGATGAGTTTTATAGCGAATGAGAGAATTTTAAGTTTTTTTGGGCGTACTAATTGTTATTAGTTTATTTGTATTTTCCCCTTATCATTTAATGAGAGTTAGTATATTTATCTAATTATTGGCTATCTTCTGGTGCAGTGGACTTTCCATCCTTTTATTTTCAAGAACAAAAAAATCTACACAGTTCTTTTGTGGTGCAGGGTCCTGGCGTTTCTGTTTGTAAGTGCTAGTGTTGTATGCATATAAATTATCTGATGCTGCTGCTATAATGCTTAGTCATTGTATGGAGTTGTTTGGCATTGATGATAATGGGGTATATTTTGATGGTTCTCATTAACAATAAAAAGGCTGGATGTAATTCTGAGTTGAGGAAAAAACAGGTTTCTGATGTAATTCATGGAGATATTGTCAAAAAGTCAGTTTAGATGCTTGTGTGATATCTCAGTTCTTTATCTGTTGTAAGTGGTCAATAGATCTTTCTCTTGTCGGTTTCTTTCTAACTTCATTTTTTGTGCTAGTAGTATTCTTTGGGTTTATTATTTATTTCTAGATTATATTATTCCCTTTTGTGGATGCGGGTGGTTTGGGTCCTCTGGGGAGAGGTGGGGGAAAGAGTGTAAGAGTAGCGTTTACTGATGCAGACTGAAACATTTTTGAATTGCTGAATTGAAAGGTGGTTCACTGATATCCATCTCCATTTATGTGCAGGGTTGTCAAATTCTTCGAATTCTAACATTCTATTCTACTCAGCTTCCTGGTCCAAATTACCATTGTCGTGAGGTACTTAATACCTGCAGATATTTATTACACCATCTTGTATTGTAGCTCGTGTTGTAATGATGTGGTACATTACTTGTGTTTATATACGAGACATTGCAAGTTCAAATGGTATTTCATTTTAATTTGTTGGTATTATGAATTTACAATTTTTGGGTTTCATTCTGCACCATACAGGGTTCAAAGTTTGCCACGCTGCCTCGACCAGATAACCTTCTAGAAGTTTTCATAATTAGTGAGTTTTTTTCTTTCCTTGAATATTTTTCTGGGTGCAAGTACTCGTATTTATTGTGCTTATTTAATTTTCAAAATCTGCAGTTCCTCGGGGTGTGCTATATGGGTGTGGTGATTTGATATTTTCATCTCATATGATCTTCTCGCTAGTCTTTGTTCGAACGTATCAGAAATATGGCACACGAAGGTAATATTCTAACTGCATATGGTAGATTTAGTTCTAACAAAATGTACTAGTAATCCTCTATTGATCACATAACAGATATTTGCTTGCTCGAGTGTTCCTTCCTTTATATTTAATGTGCGCTTGAGGGTTCTCTTAGGTTTGTGTAGTTTCAACTGATTTTTGTGTTGCTTTGATGTATTGTTGCAGGTTTATAAAGCAGTGTGCTTGGTTAGCTGTTGTAATTCAAAGCCTGTTGATAATTGCTTCCCGCAAGCATTACACAGTTGACGTTGTCGTGGCTTGGTACAAAGATGTTTGTAATTTGTATATATTTGGTGAGCACGTTGTAGCCATTTACTGATGTAATTTCATGTTTTATATTATTGCAGGTATACTGTAAATTTGGTTGTGTACTTCATTGATCATAAACTGCCAGGTTAGCATTTTATTCATCATTAATATCCTTCATGTTATGCTCTATTTTCATTTCTTATTATAAATTTAACATTGACATTGATCTGTATCCACACAGAGCTGCCTGATCGCAGTGGAGCTGCATTGTTGCTTCCATTGAGCAAGGATAGTCGAACGAAAGAAGAGAATCACAAGCTCTTAAACGGGAATTCTGGAGATCCTACGGATTGGGTATTGATAAATGGCGATTTCTACCTTGTTTTCCACATATCTTGTTGTTTCTTTTGGTTCCTCGCTATCTTTTTCTTTGGTTTTGACATTGTTTACTGCTGTGTTTGTACAGAGGTTGAGGACTCAAGTGAATGGAAAGCTTCAAGAAGACGGTAACACAGTACATGTTGACACAGCAATGAATGGTGTATAGTCTGCTGCGAGAACAACTATCCTCTTTCAGTACTTTGGTTCCAAGGAGTGGAAGAGTTGATGACCTAATTTGTAATTCTAAAACCAAGCAATATCGGTTATGCTTTCTTTCGGATGGTTTGGGTTCCATCTCCTATGGTTAACCTAACCTAGTTCATCAATTTGTACATGCGTCCACATGTAATATGGAATTTTAATGTTTTTATTGCTTCAATTATTTGCGTTGCAATTTTGCTTGTGGTAGATTTACTTGATCTGTCATTTTGTTTATTGAACGGGAATTGCAAAATAGGGTGTAATGGACCTTTGAATTTGCAGTCAATGGATCATGAGATCGAGAGAGCACTTGAAGTTTCTTATGGACATATGTGCTCTATGTTTGTAATGGAAAATACGTGAGCTGTTCAATTTGCTCCCACCAAATGCCTGTGGCTGCTAACCATGGTATGATAAAATAATGTTTTTTTGACGAAATTGTTTGCATGAAAAAAACTCTGTAGTGTGGCGTGTGGACTCAGCTTTTGTCTCAATTCGGTTTTTCTTCAACACAAGGAAAATTTTGCTTCTTTAACAACTAAATTCAAATTTTTTGGTTTCAGAGAGTTTTTGTATTTTGCAGGTTGGGTGGTGTGTGAGTTTCAATTCCTTTCCTGTCCAAATTAACAAAGATAAAAAATCAACCAGCCCCATTTCCAGTTGTTTGGAGTAGTTTTTTGAAGGTAGAAGGTGGTAACTTAGAAGGCTTTCAATTTAAAAATACAGATTGCACCAACCAGCACATGGCTTCTCTTTCCCATACACATACATACATACATAGTCTTGAAAAGGACGAGAATTGCAAGTAGGAAAAGTGTGGGAGGCATCACGCAGCTTTACTACTTTTATAAACACACACGTAAATTACATTTAACTTCTGGGGAAACTTTCCAGCCAACCCAGCCCAGCTCAGCCCAGCCCACTAAGTCAGGGTCAGTACTACAACATGTGCATGACAAACGTTTAATGCCTTTTTTTTTTGGGCGAATACCAAAAATATTCGACTCCTATTATGTATTACATTAAATTTATGTCAGACTTATAATTATAAAATTTGTCCTAGGTTGAAATTATAGATGGATCCCACTTATTACATATTTTTTTATAAAATAATTTGTTTAATACTTATTTACGTGACTGACAAATAATCGACATAAACATTCGTAATACATCATTTACCTCTTTTTTTATAAACCACAAGAACTAAATTAAAGCTAATTAAAAAAAAGAGCATAAAATATGGACACATCATACTCAAAGTTCTACTCTCTATACCGCAAAAAGAGTATCTCTATAAAAAAAATTCACAAAAAGAGCCCATTCTTATTTATAATTACATGAAATTACATATTATCCTCAAGAATTTTATTATTTAAATTAACAACTCATTAATTATCCTCGACTTTACGGTTTATGGAGTGTTTGAGAGTCGAGTTTGAGATGTTAATCATGAAAGACTCCAAAAGCAATATTTTTTTTTAAGGCATTGTGTTTGGGGAGTTTTGGACCCCAAACATAATTTGAAATTCATAACAGTTGCAATTGCATAGCTCTATTTATAAAAGGAACAACAAAAAAAGAGACCTTAAACAACTGAAACGCATCAAACCAAACATGCAGTACGTATTGAAGGCATGATATAGCTGTATAATACAGCTCAAGCTGCCCAATTGCTGAGCTATTTAGTTGATTATTAGGAGAGCTTAAATTACACCAAAAGAAAAAGGATATGAACTAAAAAGAACAAGGATATATATATATATATATATATATATATATATATATATATATATATATATATATATCCAAGATTTGAGTTTTATTATGTTCTCTGTTCTTCATAAGAATCTAAAAATTATACATATGGGTTGTAGCACAGCACAGCACAGCTTCATTTAATTTGCTTTACCCTTATGGCCTGCCTGCCTTTCATTCATGTGGATTTTTGTTGCACATGACAGCAAATTGGCCGGCCCCATACTCGTATGACTATATCTATATATATATATATCACCAGAAAAGCTATGCTATGCTGGCGTAATTTAAGCTATCATGAAAAAGGTAGTGGGAGAGAGAGAGAGATGTTGATGTCTGAAATGGGAATGATGCATGTTATCATAATTAAGGTATGTCTGCATAACGACCACCTTAGCCTTTTGCATGACCATATTTTGTAATGAAAAAAGGGGCAGGGGTCCTGATGAACCAACCCTGTATGTATGGGTGCTGCTACTAATAATTAACTCACTTTCTGTCATAAGAAGACTTGCCCTTAATTCTTTCCCTCTGTTAATTGGAGTGCTGATCAATGTCTCTCTGTGATGATCAATTTGGGAAGGGGTTAGTATGAAGTTTATTTTGGGGTAAGTTAGTCAATTTACCAATAGAATACTAACACGCATGCGATATTATATGCGTGTCAGTATTCTATTGATCAATTGACCAACTTACTAAAAAAAAAAATCCTGCTAATCCGATCCATCAATTTGTATGGTCCCAATATTCTTGGCCTAAATATCTCATTTAGGGTCCACCATATCTGGACCGGACACTATAATTAATACTCCATCCGTCCCAAATTAACTGCTCAGTTTTGACTTTTTAAAGTCAAATTGACCATTTTTAAAACTAATCTTTTTACTATTTTTGCTAAAATATAGGTAAATAGATTATAACCAAAAGAAAGTATATACAATTTATTACTAATCCTAATTTTTATAATTTTAGAAATATATTTATATATGCTTAATTATTAATTCTAAAAATAGTCAATTTGACTTAAAAAGGTCAAAATTGAGCAGTTAATTTGGGACAGAGGGAGTACATCAAATTCTCATTCTTTACTACAAAGATTTCAACCTTTGCACCACTAGAGCTCTCTCTTTTAAGTACTAGATACATCAATCAATCAGTGTGTTTGTAGAGCGAAATGGTTAGCATCAAGTTTTATTCCTTCACGTTTTTGATAAATTTTTTATTTTTAAATTATTTGTCGTTTTATATAATTTAGTAGAACTAATTACAGTCTTTTTAAATTATCTTTCAGATATTACAAATGAGAAAATATGAGATAAGTATAATAATTATAATAATTTAAGAGTATTATAAATAATTTATATTATATTTAATATTATATAATTATTTTTTTAATTTTTATGCACAACTCTAAAACGTGATATGATTGATTGCATAAATAAAGAATAGGACGTAGAGAAGGTGAAATAAGAACCAGTTTGAAACTCCAATTTTCTTTCGCCTCCTCACAACGTGACTTTTGAGGCCCATTTTCATTTGTACACATTATTATCCAAATATAGGTATTTTTTTTCGAGAGCCGATCTTTTGTCCTTATTTTTTTTGTCCCTCGTCTTTCCACTTAAATTTTAACATCTGATCTTTTATTTAATTTTAAAAATAATTGGTATTAAATAAAAATTAAGTATTAAAATTTAAGTAGGGGAGAGAAGATCTGTTCTCATTTTCTTTTTCCTTTACTTTTCTTTTTCTTCTTTAATGGTCGTCAAAACAAATCTTAGCCTTTGTTTGGCATGATTTTTAATATATGCCTAATTTTTTTTTAAAGAATAAAGTGATAAGGAGTGGACATAGTAATTAAAATTAATAAATTCAACTTTAATTAATGCAACTATCACTCTCCAGATTTTATTCTTACCAAATAAAAATGAAAAAAAATCTAAATCTCCAGCTATGGTATGAGAGAGAAAGAGGGAAACAAAGATGGTAGAAGCCAAGCACAAAAGTGGAATGATGAGGAGGAAGTTGAAAAAAGGCTCAAACCTTAAACCACAATTAAACTCAGAGGAAAGAGGAAAATGGTGAATCATCATCACATGATATACTACTATAAAATATATACGTATACACAGACAGTATTATAGCAGTATATGCATATCGCATTGTATATTGTTGTTATTTAAAAAACAAATTATATCCTTCTCTTAATCAGTTACTAAGAGTTTCACATATATGTACTCCGTTTCCGGCCATGGGCGTCCGTTGCTCCAGATTCTCCCTCTGCTGGTGGCATTCTCACCTCAAACCCTCCGTTCTCGAACCTTCTGATCTCGGTAAGTATACATATATACATATGTATATTGTTTGTATGTTTTGGTATGTGCTAGTGTTAATTTATTATGTTTTCTGTGTGTTTGTGAAATTGTTACAGAGAATGGAGGCAAAAATGACAAAAATGCGCTGCCTGGCTTCACAGAGTTTAGCTTAGAGGAGCTGAAAGCTGCGACCAGTGGTTTTACTTCAGATAATATAGTGTCGGAGCACGGAGAGAAAGCTCCCAATGTTGTTTATAAAGGAAGGCTTGCAAATGATCGCTGGATTGCCGTTAAGCGGTTCAACAAGTCGGCTTGGCCTGATTCTCGCCAGTTCATTGTTTGTTATGAATTACACTTTTAATTCATTTTAGTGTTCGAATTGTTGTTTCTATGTTACTATGTCAAGTAAATCAAGTAATTAGTGGTGGTTTTAGGAGGAAGCAAGATCGGTTGGGAATCTGAGGAGTGAGCGATTGGCGAATCTGATCGGATTTTGCTGCGACGGCGATGAGAGATTGCTTGTGGCAGAGTTCATGCCTAATGAGACACTGGCTAAACATCTATTCCACTGTAAGTTTGTTCATTCTTCTTCTGATTGATTGTTGAATATCTTCTTAACAGTGTAGATGCAAATAAGAGATTATTTAGGCAAAAATAATAATAATTGAAAAGTAAGATAAAAATTGCAAATATATATATATATGGACATTTTGGATCAGACACTACAATTTATTTTACCGTTATAGCTTATATTAAAAATTAAATAATTTTCCTGCACTTTCTCAGTTCAAATGGTGTGTTAGGGGATGCAAGTTTTTTTAATTAGTTGAACCTTTGTAGATACAATATATTATTGCTTTGAAAATTTTGTTGTGATGTCCTTTGAAGCTCTATAGCATAGATCTAGTATCAATGTTAGTAAACTACTTAAAGAATGTCATCTTGTATATCATTGTAATTAGTACCACTCTTGTATGAAGTTATAAACTTTATGCTGCCTACCTACTTTTTCTTGTGTTTCTTGGATTGCTGTCCTTAAGAGTGGTTATGTTGAATTGTCTTAGGGGAGAGCCAGCCGATGAAATGGGCAATGAGGTTGAGAGTGGCTTTGTATTTAGCTCAAGCTTTGGAGTATTGCAGCAGTAAGGGGCGGGCTTTGTATCATGATCTAAATGCTTACAGAGTCTTATTTGATCAGGTATTGGTTTTTACATAAGTTTCCTAGATGCCTTTCTATTTGTCATAGTGCCGGTCTAATTCTGCATTACCTGTCCGTAGGATGCCAATCCTAGGCTCTCATGCTTTGGCTTAATGAAGAATAGCAGAGATGGAAAGAGTTACAGTACGAACTTGGCATTCACTCCTCCAGAATACTTGAGAACAGGTAACTAGCAGAGTATCTCTTGTTATTATACTCTATAAAGATCTCCCCCAAACTCCAAATTCCTGCATCATTTTGATCTCAACCCTTTGGAATATAGTTCTGATGTAAAGTTATAAGGCCACAAAATGTGTTCCTACACTTTCAGCTGGAAGAAAATATGCTTATTTTGTTGACTTGTTTCATTCGTGTTTGAAGTTTTTTCTTTTTTATATTTACTTTGTGATTAGTTTATTCTGCCTATGATGAAAGGCATTGCTGAGTTGATTAGTGTATTCAGTGATATATATGTATATATGTGCATTATAAGCTGAAATTAACACGAGTGTATTATTATCTATGTTTGCCAGGAAGAGTGACACAAGAAAGTGTAGTTTACAGCTTTGGAACGTTGATGTTAGATCTTCTGAGTGGCAAACATATTCCACCAAGCCATGTAAGTGTTCATCTCTTCAAGTTTGCATCAGTTTAATCATTTATTGCTGTGTTTCCTTTAGTCAGTTTCTTTTGCAAGCTTGTGGTAACTGCAATTACCAAAGAAAAATATAGCTTCAAGGGCACTTTGTCACTTTGGCTAATTAACTATCCTGAAACCCTTTGTTATGGTTGTTCACCCTTGTGATCGATAATGTTACATCCAATTGAATGTTGGAAGCTTCTATCATAATTTTATTGCATGGAATGGAAGGTGGCATACTTTCTCACTAATTCCCTGGAAAGCCTATTGACAAAAGATCTGCTTAGAAATTAAATAAAATGTTTATAATCTAACATCATGGCTATGGTGTTATTCGAACTTGGTGAAGTTGCCAAATCACTTTTCTATACTGTCTATTGATGCTTGTGAGCAGAACTATCCATCCATTGGTCTTCTTGCCATTTGCATCATGTTCTGATTTTTAGTTTACCCTTGTTAAATTTTGAATTTCAATATTTTGTTTTTGTCAGTGAAAAATTGTCTTAAGTTGTCAGCATTTAATAGTGTTAGTTTTTATGCTTTGTTAGTCGGTCATTTGAGAACCGAAATTCAACCTTTTTAACAGGCACTAGACCTCATTCGTGGCAAGAATTTCTTGATGCTTATGGATTCTTGTTTGGAGGGTCATTTCTCAAATGATGATGGAACTGAGTTGGTGCGGTTAGCTTCCCGTTGTTTGCAGTATGAAGCTCGTGAGAGGCCAAATGCGAAGTCCCTTGTTACTGCTCTCATGTCTCTTCAGAAAGAAACAGAGGTATAATAAATCATATTTGGTTACATCCGCGCTTTCTATAAAGGCATAAATTGTATAGTCTCTGAAAGTGTTGTAATGATGAGCTCCTCAGGAGCACTTGTTATTTAAGTCATTAAAGGGTCAAAACTGGTTTTATTGATTCTTTAGCTCATCTTTTGTTTTATCAAAGAAAAAACTATGTTATTCTATATTCATATTCATCAATATATATGTTCTTAATGACCAAACTGGTTTTCTCTGCCTACGTTACTCCGTCTTCCTTTTTAATGTAATTATAGTCGATATAGTGGAGAACTAATTTTTCTGTTACCTCAGTTATAAGGCAAAAGCTATTGAAGGAGCTTCATATTGCATGCATGTTCACTATTTGCTTTGAAAATATGCAAATGGGTAAAAAAGATTATAGATGTGATAAGTGTGATTTCTGACTAGTTGATTAATCAGGTCCCATCACATGAATTGATGGGTATTCCACATGGAAATGCAAATTCTACAGAACCGTTACTGTTGTCGCCGCTGGGTGAATCTTGCTTGAGAATGGATCTGACAGCCATACATGAAATATTAGAGAAGATTGGATACAAGGATGATGAGGGAATTGCCAATGAGGTTTGTTACCAGCAAAACCTAATTTTTTTAAAATGCTTTATATTATCTCAGTATATAAAGCTCTCTGTGTCACTTTTATCTTTGTAAATTGGGATGACAAGTACTGGTTGCTGTAAAGAGCAAGTATAGACTCGATTTCTGTTAAGGAGTAGTAATAAATTATGTTTCCTGTAGATTTTGTTTCTTTTATTGGTGATAGCAAAAAGCTAATATCAATTGCAATCTGCCTGCAGCTTTCTTTCCAAATGTGGACAAATCAAATGCAGGAGACATTGAATTCTAAGAAGCAAGGAGATTCTGCTTTCCGGGCTAAGGATTTCACGACAGCCATTGACTGCTTCACACAGGTGCTCCCTTTGTTTACGGCCCATATTATTTAATTTGTATAAATATGCTTTTTGTTTATAGAGATCATTTCTGAAATAACAGATGTAATTCACGGCAACCTTACAAAACTAAGGTTAAAATGTTGATTCAATATCATGACAAAGTATGCATAAATTATATCACAAAAGCTGGGGATAGAAAAACTTGCAGATAAATGGTTAATTCGACTGTCCCTCGAATGTACAAGTCATGTACTACTGTATAAAAAAGAAACAATGAAAGATTAACCTGTAGTTCAACGTTGAAGTTCGATTATAAGAACAATAGGCTTAAATTACTTTTTCTGTCCACTGTAGTTCATCGATGGAGGGACCATGGTATCACCAACAGTTTTTGCTAGGCGCTGCTTATCATACCTAATGAACGACATGCCACAGGAAGCTCTTGGGGATGCTATGCAAGCCCAGGTAGTTTCTCCAGAGTGGCCAACTGCTTTTTACCTTCAGGCAGCTGCCCTTTTCAGCCTGGGTATGGACACCGATGCCCAAGAATCACTTAAAGACGGCACAAACTTGGAAGCAGAAAGAAACAAAAACTGAAAGTGTATATATAGTCTGTCCATTTTTCTTAATTTTTATTTTTTCTAGCCTCTTGTATCTATCCTCCTGCCTTTTCCATTTTGATCTACTGAAAATTTAAACGATACTTTGAATATTTATTGTTGGTTTTATATGTCCTTAGCCCTCTTGGTTTGAGTATCTGTTTTTTGGCAATATATTTTTCACCGAATGTCTCAAGTCCTTTGTCAAAAACATATACAGAAGAAAGAAAATGTAGATTCAATACCGATGTTCAGCTTCATTTGTATATAGTTGATGTGCTCCACTTATATTCTTAATATCTAGCCTAAGGTTTTAGGTGTTTAATAAACTAATACCACTAATCAAGCTGGATCAAACACTACTTTTTCTCAAGTCATCATTGGGTTTGATACCTGCAACTACATAAATTCATATGGGTACTACATTTCTGTATTGATTATGTTACAGCTTCTGTTTTTGGAGTAGAGCAAACTAAAATGAGTTATAGATGACTTGCTAAGCATCATTTATCAAAGACGATAAAAAAAAAATAAATAATAATAATAATAATTCTTTTTGCTGAATTTTGGGCTGCTAAGAACAATCTAATCACATTGCAACAACAAAAGTATTTCAAGAAATTCATGATTGTAAATAGCACTTAACTTGTGATAATCATAAGAACCGTGCAACCAACTCTAGACACGAAAGGAATGGATAATGGAGATGTTGAAAAATCTACCTATATAAAATATTAAATACCTCGAGGCTTTACACTACAAGTTTGTTAAATATTGCAGCCTCCTTTTCGAATTCACCCATACAGAATCAGAAATCTTGGGCATGATTTTCATGATGGGATGTTGAAGTGGAAAAGCCACGATATGACAAATGCAAAAACCATACATGCAAGAAGGAAATTTAGGAAGCGGTGACCATTTAAGCATGTTCGAGTCTCTGTAGTTGATGACGACACTGGTACTGGTACTGGTGCTGAGGCTGCATTTGCTGTCGTGGTGTTGGTCTCATCATGTGTCTGCTCCGCAGATTCAATATCATTTGGGCCAACAACATTGCGTGCAATGGAATTGCAAATTTCGCACGTCCTGAAAATGATCAACTCATTCAAAGATCATAAAAAGTAAGTGTAAAATCTTCCAATTGAGGCCAAGCGGAACAACCAACTAAACATTCTCATAATTGTCTGCTTTAGACACTACCCCTAGATCATATGCTGACCTGATCAACATGCAGCCTCCCGGCTCACAATGAAGCCATGCAATTATGTCAAGTTTAAGAAAACATAGAAAAGGCCTTTAGTTGTGGTGTGGGGCATCAATGGCCCATCTGTGATTATGAATGTTTACTTTAAATGCCATGTTAAACACTAAATCTAGTGGAATCCACATTCATCAAAACATCAAGACTGCTCATAAACCATCAGCTTTAACAGGTTCATTCATGCCTAAAAAATAGAAGTAAATAAAAGATAGATCGAGATTGCATGCAATCATGGTTCAGGTAAAATGCAAAGGAAAGCATTACGGATTGACATATCAATTGCACAGGTCAGAAGACATTGAAACAGTCTGTCAGGCTCAAAGGAACACAAGCAGCAAACAAATTTTATGGTTAGTAAACTCAGCATGAAGAAATACTTAACCCTTGAGTAAGCTTATATGAAACTATGGACAAACGACACAGAAAATCTACAATCTGCATATAGCAAATAAATTATATAAAGTGAACTTGCAGCAAATAATAATCTTTTGCCAAGAAAAATGAATATTAGTTGATGGGTCAAATCTCTGCTTTCACAAAGAAAATTAGAATCTCAAAGATAAGCTATAAATTTACTATGCTTAAGAAAAAGACAAAAGGAAGGGAATCGTCGGTCTAAATAGAAACATCAACAAATCCTCCACCTGCTTTATTTTTCCCATCATCTCCTTTAATTAACACAATTCTTTTCCCTTTACCTTCTACTAAACATAATTATGCTATCTTGACCCCTCTAAAGCAAAGAAATCTTCTACGTTACGCTTCAAAACTCAACATTCTTAAACTAATTTAAAAGGCAAATAAAAACTCAAAAAAATATATTAAAATAGTACAAAGCATCTATTAAATGAACAGTAATGAGATATAAATATGATTCAGCAAATACAAAACAGAAACACTGGGCTGGAACATTCTACCAAAATTTAAACATACATAATAATGCTGAAAGACTTCTTAAATGAATACCCATAAATTAATAAAAGCATAAATGTTCAACCTATTTTTTTAAGCATATATAACAAGTAAAAAATGAGAAATTTCAGGGTTTTAGTTTTACTCACTTATTTCCCTTAATCTTGAACCAAGCCTCAGCGCAATGCTTATGAGCAGCAGCCAAGTCATCCTTACAAGAACAACCCAATTCAATGGCAATCCCAGTCTCCTGATTACTACCATCCATTTCAAGACTCAGATGGCAAATTCTGCAATCTCTCTCCACTTTTCCCAAATGCACCTCAACTTCATCACCCCCATTCTTAATATCAACCGAACAATCCGATTCAGCCACAGATGAAACTCTCCTAGAATCCCAAACTTTCCCAATTTCTGGATCAAAATTGTAGTCATCATTTGACCCATCATCTGTTGAATAGAACTGAGAATAACAAGAACCTTCATCGGCTTCGGAAAAACAGATGCTTTCCTCGTCGTAATCGCTCACGGCGGAGGAACGGCGGTGACTGCCGCATTCTAAGTCGTGGTGGGTCATCCCAAGATTCGCCATTTCAAATATACCCAGATGAAAAAAGAAAAAAAAAACTTTGCACTTCACTGCAAAAACAGAGCAATTAAACAAAAGCTTTACAAGCTCAAAGCCTCAAACAGTAGTTGAAAAACCACCAACAATGAAATCTTTATATATTGAGGTATATTTCAAGAATTTAATTGAGTGGGTACTGGATTAGGTGACCATTTCAACTCAACATTTTCATTAATCAGATAAAAAGACAGGGAGCTGCAAGAAACAATCTTTATGTATAATGCAGAAAAAGAGAAAGAGAGAATAATAGAGAACGACAAGAGAGTTAATACGAGAAAGAGATAGTAATGGTTTTGGTGCAGAGGGTAGAATGAATGAGACAGTGAAAAGGGGACTTAAAGAGGAGAAGAGGTCCAGTCCGGTTTTCAATCTTCTGTATTTTTTTAAACAGAACAGGACACAGATAGTAGATAGAGAAGCAACCCACAGAGAGAGGAGAGAGAAAGTGATGATTATACTGAAATACAAACTGGATCCACGAATTTATTTTTTGAATAGGTTCGTGAATTAATCAATAAAATACTGACACGCTTAAAATATTATCTTGTGTATCAGTACTTTATTAGTCAATTAATCAACTTACTTAAAAGTTAACTTCATGCTAACTACTTCCAATACAAATAGGTAAGAACGTAAAATCAACTGATCATTTCGAGCTAGATTCGTACTCTAAAAATTCGATTCTAGTTCTATTCAAAATATAAATAATTTAACTATGAGTAAATTTTAAAATTTAATAAATTATTCCAACATCTTGAAATTATAATTTTCCATTAATTATCGGAATTCGAAAAGTTTTCGATTCAAAATCGTGTTAGACTTTCTCAATCAAACTTTATTTCATACGATAAATTTTATAAACCAAATATGAACGACTCAAAGTCGGTTGAACTCAATTCATTTATATACCTAATAATAGAGGTGGTGATCTGATGTGGTTAAGGTCGTAAAATGAGCACTCCGTTCGATAAAAAATTCGATTTGAGCTCGATTCGAAATACAAATGAGTCAAATATGAGCAAATTTTAAAGTTCGATAATTTACTCGAAACTCCTCAAATTATAATTTTTTATTGATACTCGGATCATATTCATTCAAAAAGTTTAAGCTATTCGGACTCGATTCGAGATCGTGCTCGACTTGATAGCTTCAATCAAATCCTATTTTATACTCGATAAATTTTATAAACTAAATCTGAGCAATAAAATACTCAATTAGACTCGATTCATTTACATCTTTAGATGTGGTGGGGAAAATTGGTGCATGTGAAAAAGCACGTAAGCAATAATACACCGTCAGATAGTTTTTAAAGAAGATCGGATCGGACGGGGTGTGTTTATTTAAAACTTGTTCATTACTTACAAAAACTGAAAAGCATGATCATGATTCATACAATGCAATAGATCATTGTAGGAAAGAGGAATTTTTTTGGTGGAGAATGATACAATGTATCAAAAATATGTTCAATTATTGTCGGTAGACATCTGTCTATATTCATATTATAGAGTGCCCGTCACGCTTGACCACTATCTTTTTTTATTTTTTTTTCTTATTTCTACAATTTTAAATATATTATTATTTAATTCTTTTTAATTTTTTTATATAATTTTTTAAATTTTTATAAAATTTTAATTTATCCCACATAATTTACACATAAAATGTGTGTGCCACCAAATGCTAATATTAATAAAATATTTATACGATTATATTTATTTAAAAATTATATGTGTTTATTGATCCGACTCTTTTTTAAAGTCTTAAATTTAGAACCCTATCACTATTTTATAAAAAAAAATTGATACAAGTGTTGGAGTGTTGGTTTCGCATTAGTGCTTAATATTGGTTCTATTCAAGCTCCTTTTTTTGAGCAATGTTACAGACACAAATTATTTTATAAATTATTAATGTGATATATTTCACCTCAACATATTTATTAACAAATTGTTTCAATATAGTCTTTTGCCTTACACAATATGTTGAGGTGGTGTATGCTACATCAACAGTTTATAAAATATTTATAAAATAATTTGTATATCTAGCATTATTCCCTTTTTTAGAACATCTTCAAGAGTCTTCTGATATACTTAAATAGATGAGTCACATCAGAAAAATCTTCTTCAGCAGTCTCTTCAATTTTAGTCATCAAATTTGCAACATCCTTCTCACTCTTTAAATCTACAACTAAATGCTAAAAAAATATTTATTACGTTTGATAGGTTTGATGTAAAACTTATTGAATTGAAGAGACTAATGAGACACAAAATATGAAAGTAATAAATAATGTTCTTCAAATTGTCACATATATTAACAAACTTAATTTTGAATTTTTTTTTTATTACTCCCTCATTTCCTAATTACCTGACGTTTTAGAAGTTAACACAAGAATTAAGATAATGATTGAAAATCATTAAATATAGTACTTAATTGTCCATAATACCCTTAAATCATTATTTAGCATAGTTATTCATACTCTCTCACATATTTTTTCATAATTATCTCCTAAAAAAATTCTCATACTGTAAGACTCCAACTTATTATAAATAAAATTAATCTTTTTCTATTTATTATTTTGAAATAATAAGGGTTGATTTGATTAATGTGGTTAGTTATGGGTAATGTGACGCCCCCAGAATATGTATACATCACCCATTTTGAGTCGTCGATAACATGGTACAGAAACAACTACAACTTTATTAATACAACATAAAAACTGTGAGTTTAAATACAAATATTGTCATCTAGACAATATTCACACCCAAATAAGTTCTTATTATAATTATTGGTACACTATTTTATAAAAATGGTGAGGACTACTAAGACAACTTTTTAGATCCATCATTCCACACCCCGACTAGAACTCGCTACATTCTCGCCTCCTGAGAAGAAAAATAGAACAAAAAAAAAAGGTGAGCTCAACTAGCCCAGTAAAGAATATTACGACTAAGATAATATAGAACAAATTATCGTTAGTCTTCAACAGGGAACAATCTGACAGAATATAATAGACAACAAATTTCAGATCAATATTCGCAGCGAAAATAATAATTCATAGAAGAGTTACGTAAAGAATGAAATTTACTATAATATATGAATTTAAAAGTCTATCATCATTATTTTATCTCTGTAACATCAATCAATATTCATCTTGAATCGAATATTCATCTTTGCACTACAGGCCAAAGATATTCATCAGTCGGTCATGTTCATCTCAACACATGTACATCTTTGCACTACGGGCCAAAGATATTCATAAGAAAAGCAACCATCTTTGCACTACAGACCAAAGATATTCAGTAATACTATCATTTAGGACTGAGGATGATGAAAAATATTTTAAAAAAAACTAATCCAGTGAAACAAAAGAACAATTATTAAGGATCCATACTTTAAACAATCCGAGTTCAAAAATACTTCATAAATAATCTTAATAAAGTAAAATTCAAGAATGATCAAAACATGGATACAATCAAAGTTAGTATTCATAATAGATATTTTGGAGAAAAAAAATTTTAATTTTTCTGTGAATAGTGCCGTATTCATGAATAGTGTCGTATACGTGAATAGTGTCGTATACGTGAATAGTAACCCCGACACTAAAAGACAAGAATTTCACAAGAAAAATCTTACCAATATTCTGATATAATGATATTAGAAGAAATAATATCATTTAAAAAAAATAATATCCCTTACCTCGAAAAGACAGTACTTCTGACTGGATTACTGGATATAGTGCTGAAGGGAACTTGCACCGTATACTAACACTCAAAGTATCAAAATACTCACAAGAATACGCTCGATAATATAGAGAATGAAAGAGAGAGAGAAAATTTCAATTTCTTATGTGATTTTTAATTCTAACCTAAGCATCCTATTTATAGAAAAATGATTAGAATATCAAAATAGAAAATTTAATAAAATAATAATATATATATTATAAATATCCTTAGCCCACCTTTTAGTCAAAAACACCAGCCACACGTGTGCCAAAATAAAAAAAAAGATGTTTTTCATCAAAAAAATATTTTATAACCCAAAAATTAATTCAGACCCGATATTCTGGAACTTTAATAATTCACAAAAAATAGTCATTTTATCAGAAAAATTCAAACCTCATGTCTTTTTCATAGGAAATCCCATTCTCTAACACTTTGCAGAAGAAATTTTTTTCAAATTCCAAACAGAAATTGACCAAAATCTATAAACGGACGATTTTACAGGCAATAATCAAATTTCAGTCAAGAAATGGGGTCCACAAATATGAAAAATATGTTTTAAATATTTATTGTAACAAAAATACTTTTCTTTCTCGTTTATTCATATATCCCATATTCATTGTAAAAATATCACCATTATTATATTATTAAAATATAATAATATATTTAAATAAATTATTTTATAAGAAAAGAAAAAATATCAATTTTCAAAAATTGTCACATTAAAAATTTTCTCCATGTATATCCACATAAAATGAATACTTTTCTTATCATATAAATCAATAATTAATTATTCATAAATAATATTACAGAATCACAATACTGACAATTAGGCAGTTCCCAGGAAAGAGGGGGCTTTCCAATAAAGATTTCTCCTTACTGGCGCGTAATTAGGTGACCAAACCTCTCTTTAAACAGAACTTTCTAGACATTGCCAATAATGCTATCTAATAATATTATTCAAATAATATGAATTATTGATTCGATAAAAGAAAATATTGTGCAGTGATAATTATTTAAACAACAATAAAATATTAACGTAGCAATTATTGAATTAATAAAATAAAATATTGAAAAGTAATTACTGTAATAATTATTGAATAGTGTCTTCTTATGTAAGAATCAATAATTGGTGTAATACCGTGTGCTGCTGTGTTTTAACCACCAGGTATTTCAACAGTATTAACGGTAACAATTACGCCGTTATTTATAAACAACTTATTTTTAACGGTATCTGCGCCGTTGTACGAATATTCCCCGATAATAAGAATATTTCACGACCAAATGAATATTCCCCGACAACAATGAATATTTTATAACTACTTGCTTATTTAAAATATTTGCACATTTTATTGACAACTTGTATTGTTTTATACATTCAAACTTGTGATCATGTAAAACAAAAAATTCTTAATATTATATTATTAACTTTTATCTTATTTAGAAACCGTTGATAGTGGAGATAAATAACGTTTTGGTCACTGTACTGGGGTACGATTTTTATCCTCGTAACCGGAACTTTTAAAGTTACAATCGAATTACTGTACTCTCATATATTACAAAATAGTCATTACTTTCACTTTCCGTCCAAAAGTCAGACGAAAATCGTGACTGTGCAAGCTGGCGTGATGACTGTGCAAGCTGACTCTATTTTTTGCTTACGTGGAACACAAGAAATGCAAGGAGACATATTATTATAGTACAAACTACTAAAATTATTAACTACTTCACCTCAATAATTCTAAAACTAATAATAATAATAATAATAATAATTTTAAAATAATAATAATTTCAAAATAATAATAAAATAATAATAATAATTTTGAAATAGTTAATTACTTCACCTCAATAATTCTATTTTTTTTAAAAGTCTGTTTTTTTTAAAAAATTCTTAAATTTAAAAAACGTTAATTTTTTATAAAAACAGATTTTTTTAATTTTTTAAAAAAGTTAATTTTTTTTAAACTAAACTAATATTTTTTTTAAAAAGTCTGTTTTTTTAAAAATTCTTAAACTTAAAAAACGTTAATTTTTAAAAATTTAAAAAACGTTAATTTTCAAAAAAAAATTAAAAAACGGTAAGTTTCTAAAAAAAAATTAAAAAGCGTTAATTTTCTTAAAAAATTTAAAATTTTCTGTTTTTATAAAAAATTAAGGTTTTTTAAAAAAACAGATTTTTTTTTAAAAAATAGAATTTTTTTAAAAAAACAACTTTTTTACAAAAAAGACTTTTTTAAAAGTAACAGTTTTTAGAAAAAAATTTAAAAAGTGTTAATAGTTTTTTTTTATTTAAATTAACAATTTTTAGAAAAAACACTTTTTTTTAAAATTCTGTTTTAAAAAAAACTGTTAATTTTAAAAAAGTCTTTTTTTCTAAAAAAGTTGTTTTTTTAAAAAATTCTGTTTTTTAAAATTCTGTTTTTTTTAAAAAGTCTGTTTTTTTAAAAAACGTTAATTTTTTATAAAAAAACAGAAAATTTTAATTTTTTTAAAAAATTAACGCTTTATAAATCTTTTTTAGAAAATTAACGTTTTTTTAATTTTTAAAAATTAACGTTTTTAAAAATTAACGTTTTTTAAGTTTAATAATTTTTAAAAAAAAACGGACTTTTTTAAAAAAATATTAGTTTAGTTTAAAAAAATTAACGTTTTTTAAAAAATTAAAAAAATGTGTTTTTATAAAAAATTAATGTTTTTTAAATTTAAGAATTTTTAAAAAAAACAGACTTTTAAAAAAAATAGAATTATTGAGGTGAAGTAGTTAACTATTTTAAAATTATTATTATTATTATTATTATTATTATTATTATTAGTTTTAGAATTATTGAGGTGAAGTAGTTAATAATTTTAGTATTTTGTACTATAATAATATGTCTCCTTGCATTTCTTGTGCTCCACGTAAGCAAAAAATGGAGTCAGCTTGCACAGTCACGATTTCCGTCTTACTTTTGGACGGAAAGTGAAAGTAATGTTTATTTTGTAATATATGAGAGTACATTAATTCGATTGTAACTTTAAAAGTTTCGGTTATCAGAACGAAAATCGGACCCCAATACAATAACCAAAACGTTATTTATCCCTGTTAACGCCAAGATCTTTCTTCACGTCCCAATCACGAAAGACGTCCTGATCCTGCACAGTAAACACGACAACACCACAAGCTTGACGGCTGGACCGCCGGGGGATAGCTCAGGCGTGAGAGTAAGTATATGTGTTCACAAGGTTAACTCAAGAGGATGATAAAGTCTAGTGTAATGAGAATTATGTTAATCTATGGTCGTGTGTGTGTAATACATACCTCTACCGTGAAGACTTACTCGGTGGGAAATAATATCTTTTTCTGGAATATTGTGCCACCTACCACCATCTGACATATCCCCATGATCTGATGGGTTCTACCGGCTGCATGAAACCTGTACATTGCTTTTTGCTGCTGTTCACCTCGCCGGCCGGCTATAATCCCATCCACATTAATGTATGGCAGGTATCTTGGTCAACTGTCATACTATATCATCATTACAAGTCAAAGTAATAGATATTAATTGACTCAATGGGTTGACCCATTGACCCAGCCCGGTTTCTATAGGATTAAATGAAGTCAATATAGTGATTGGGCCCAATGAGCCCAATATCTTAATTAATAAGTGAATCCAACGTACCCGGCCCAGTGTAGGAGAAATATCATGACCCAACATTACCCCCTAGTTTTTTAGTTAAACATGATGTTTAATAGAAAACTATAAATGGTCCATGATAACAGAATTTAATAAAGGCCCAAAAGTGAGAGGTAGTTGAAGTGTACCCACTTTGATGTGTAAAACAGGCTAAGAGATGGCAGGATGCCCAGGATAATAGGCCCATTCTGATAAAGGATTTTAATTTGAACAAGATGGACCGACATAGGAAACTCAATGGTTAGGCCCAATCGGGTGAAATATCCAAAGGTCATCCAAACACGCCTCATTCGAATTCTCATCATTACTGATAATTAATGCGCCGGCCTTGATTCCTGTGTAACCGTCAGTATAAAAAAGTAAACCTTACCAATTTGACGGTTTTACCTGCTAATTTGAAATTCGAACCTTTGAGCTTTCTCTTGCCTCTCAGAAAATTCTCTCTAGCTCTCCAGATCTCAACAATGGTGAACCCACACCAGAACCCTTCAAGCTCCTCACAATCGAAACCCAATCCTGAGAGTTCGAGTGCCAACCCTATCCATCCTGTTGATTTTTTCAAAGATGAGGAACAATTTCCTCATGCCAACATTAAGTCCATCATCACTGAATCGGAGGTATGCTTCCTCCGAACTCACTATCGGATCCCTGAGACATACGATGTAAGGGCTCCCACTTCTGAAGAACGCATGTACCAGCGACCGGATGGTTGGGTCGCCATGCCTGCTACCCTTCTTGAAAAGGGAATTCGTCTACCCCTTCACGCCTTCATCGTCACCCTATTAGGGTTCATAGGGGTGGGATTTGCACAACTGGTGCCCAACTCTTATATCCACATACTGGCTTTCATCGCCTTCTGCCACGAATTAGGGATTACCCCTTCGGTGGACATGTTTTTCACCCTCTTCTCGGCCGGCAAATCTCGAGAACCAGGGTTTAAGATGATAAGCAAACAATCTCCTCGCCCGAACTCCAAGTTTGAGAGGAGGCCTCTGATGAGCACTCCCTCAAGCAACAAAGGATGGCACAAAGAGTGGTTCTTCATCAATGGACCAGAAATCTCTTCTCTTCCAGATTGGACTATTTCAGATCGAATTTCTGCTGACTTCGGAGATATTCCCGGAGAACGCATAAAGGAAATGGGAGATTTCTTGATGAAGATCCCTCCGAAGGAATGGAGTTTTACTCTTCTGACCAAACAAGCATGGCTGTACGACCATAAATGTAAGTTCGACTGATCTTGTGTCATAATTTGAGGTATCTATATGATGTGGGTTTTAACACATGGTTTTTCTTTTTGCAGTATCTCTGATCAAACCAACCTCTTCGGAAGTGAAAGGTTTGGAAGACTTTCTGGCAGGAAGGATTTCGGAAACCAACGAGGAGATTCCTGCTGAAGGCTCTTCTCAAACAAATCCTCCTGCCTCCGACCCACCAATCATCCTCCTTCAAAACGTCGAACCCGAAGTTGAGGAGCCTACCCATCCTGAAGAGGCTCTCAGACCTCGCCGAAAGAAGAAAGCTGCCAAGAAGGCCAGGACTACCCCGCGCGAGGTTGATCCTGAAAGTGACGAGGATATTCTTCCCGAAGCAAATCCACAAATGGTCCCTCCTGAAGAAATCCCTCAACCAATTCCTTCTGAAATAATTTCACAACCAACTCCTTCAACCGAGCCCATCACCATACCATCCAACCCGAACCCGAAAAAGAGGAGTCTTCTTGACATACCTCCCCAAGATAGGGCAAAGGTTCTTCGTGCCAAGAGGATAAAGACAAAAATAACTCCTCTTACGGCCGAAGAACTTCGCGTCCCTCCTCCTTCGACATCAACTACCCTTCCAACTACAACACAGGCACCTGAAGCCTCTTCTGCTCCTCCCTCGACCCCCGAATCTTCAACTATCCAACCCCCACCTCCAGAGGCGATACCTGTGAATCAGCCTCCGGTTCGTAGCCATCCTACGCCTTCTCCTCAAACGACGACCGAATTTCAGCAGGATGCCATGGGCTCGCCTACCATATGGCCCCAATTCAATGCCAACTTCCCCTTTCATCTGTTCGAGGCCTTCGTTCGTGAGACCGATGACCATCGATTTGGCAACAGTTCGAATGGGGACTTGCTCAAAGAAGGCATGAGCTATTTGGCGAAGGTAAATGAATCTTTCTTTTCTTTTCGTACTTACGTTTGTACTTGTGCCTCTGGAACTGATTGAATAACACTGAACATGTGTAGGCTAATGCTGTATTCGGGCGTCTGTATCCACGTTCTCTTGAGGCCGAATCTGAAGAGGAAAGGCTGAAGAAAGAGAATGCCATACTGAAATCAACCTTGGTTCGGGAAAGGACTCAACGCGAAGGTATCCTTCATACAAATGAAGGTCTTCATAAAGATTTGGCCCGGGCCAAGGAAGATTTGAAGATCTCCAATGAAGAACTGAAATCGACTAAAATTCAACATGCCGAGATCACCAAGATGAATGTCGATTTGGTTCTGAGGAGTGAGATAAGGATGAATGAGATCAGTACTCTGAAGTCTGACGCTAAGGTTCTGACTAAGACGATCCATGATCTGGAAACTGAAGGGACCCGTCAGATGAACATTCGGCAGCAGCTCGAGCAAGAAAATCGAGAACTCAAAGCTCTTCGGGACTTAGGACCTCCTTTGACTGATGCTCTTCGCAAAGAAATCTGTGAAGAGTATCGGAATTCGGACGAAATAAGTGGAGAGATAATGAGGATCTTTTCGGAAAGCTATGCGCTCTGTCGAAGTCGTGGCAAGGATAAGTTGTTCAAAGCCAACTTAGATCCACATTTGCTCGACTCTTCAGATGACGAGGGGGCTGCCTGAAATAACATCCTTTGTAATTTTCCTACTTTTGTAATTAAATAGAATATTAATGAAAAAATGATCTTCTTCCTTATGACTTCAGCGTGTTTTCCTTCTGTCAACATTTCAATATGGATTAATACGGATAAATATATGTAAAAGAAAATTCTTTCGAGGGTTGAATCCAAACTCGTCAATTAACAATTGAGCAAGTCATATATCAGATAAAATGAGGTTATATAACAATGCATTCTGAACTCAACACTTAGAGAAAATTTAGGTGATAAAGTAAAGGGATACTTATCAGTTACCGAAGTGTGAGACAGATTGGCTTCATTGAAAGTTTGTTTACCCCGAAAGGCCTAACTTAACCAAAAGATGACACTTGCCTACCCCGAAGGGCCTGACACTGCCAAATAGTGGCGACAAATGCCTACCCCGAAGGGCCTGACACTGCCAAATAGTGGCGACAAATGCCTACCCCGAAGGGCCTGACACTGCCAAATAGTGGCGACATATGCCTACCCCGAAGGGCCTGACACTGCCAAATAGTGGCGACAAATGCCTACCCCGAAGGGCCTGACACTGCCAAATAGTGGCGACAAATGCCTACCCCGAAGGGCCTGACACTGCCAAATAGTGGCGACAAATGCCTACCCCGAAGGGCCTGACACTGCCAAATAGTGACCACCTGCCGAAGAGGCTACCATCGAATGGTCAGCAAGTCCTCCCGAACCTCCTAACTCCTTAGAACTGAGCAGCAACAAAGACAAAACCTTTTGAGGGAAAAGATGATCTTTTATTGATGATGATGTAGATATTTACAGACTTTTGATGTATTGACAATAAATCTACTGAAAATATTTTCTGAGTCTGCCAGCGTGCCAAGTGTTTTTGATTACTGAGCCATCTAATGCTTTCAAACGATAAGTCCCTGGCTTCGGAACCTCTGTGACTTCATAAGGTCCTTCCCAATTTGGCATTAGCTTTCCCAAATTCTGAGGTGTAGACGCTTCGACTTCTCTGAGAACAAAATCTCCTACTTCAAATCTGCGAAGTTTTACCCCCTTATTGTAATGCTTGGCCACTCTTCGCTGATATGCTGCCAATCTGATTAAGGCTATTTCCCTGACTTCTTCTAACAGATCAAGATTGGTCTTCAGTCCTTCTTCGTTGTAGATCTCATTGAATTGACTGACTCGAAGACTCGGAGATCCAATTTCAATTGGGACTAAGGCATCAGTACCATAAGCCAATCTGAAAGGGGAATCTCCTGTTGTAGTCCTCGGGGTAGTTCGATATGCCCATAATACGCTTAATAATTCTTCTGGCCATCTGCCTTTAGCTTCGTCCAGCCTGCGCTTGATCCCGTTCAATAGCGTTCTATTGGTCACCTCGACTTGTCCGTTTGATTGAGGATGGGCCACCGAAGTCTTTCTGTGCTGGACCCCCAATTCTGCTAGAAAAGCTTCAAACTTTGATCCAACAAACTGACGGCCATTGTCTGATATTACCACCTTAGGAATTCCGAAACGGAATACAACTGATTCCTTCATGAATTTCAAACATTCCTGTTCCGTTATTGACCTAAGTGGCTTTGCTTCTACCCATTTGGTCATGTAGTCTATGGCAACTATAACAAAACTGACCTGACCTTTTGCTTTCGGTAGCGGCCCCAATATATCAACCCCCCAGACAGCGAAGGGTATAGGAGATAGGATCGAGTATAACTCTTCAGGTGGCTGATGTGGTATTGGACTGTTGAGCTGGCATTTCTCGCATTTTTTCACATATTCGGTAGCCTCCTTGAAGATTGTGGGCCAGTAGTACCCCTGACGAAGCACTTTATAAGCTAATGACTTAGCAGCCATATGGTCGCCACAGATTCCTTCATGCACTTCTCGGAGAGCGTATTCAGCTTCTGATGGAGTCAGACATTTCAATAATGGAGAAGAGAAGGCTCTTCGGAAAAGATCCCCATCAATCAGAACAAAATTAGCACTTTTATATTTGACTTTCTTGGCGAGCATCCGATCCGAAGGTAAGACGCCATCAGCCAAATATTCTATGTAGGGAGTCAACCAACAGTTGGTTCGGTCAATGCACGTTACAACTTCATGATGAACACTAGGATGTTGTAGAATTTCTAGGTATACTGATCCTTCAAAAACATTAACATCCGTAGTGGCTAGTTTGGCGAGTGCATCAGCAATGGAATTGTTGCTACGTTCGACCCCCTGAAATTCGTAGGATGAGAAATATTGAAGCCGATCCTTTAATTCTTTCAGATATTTGATCATTCTTGGACCTCGGGCTTCGTATTCCCCAGAAAACTGTTTAACGACTAACTGAGAATCACTGAAAATGACTATTCTTTGTACTTCAAGACTCTTCGCTAATCGCAAACCAGCCAAGACTGCTTCGTATTCTGCCTCATTATTTGTAGCTTTGAACTGAAACCGGATAGCCTGCTGTACTTTGAACCCCTCCGGGCTTGTCAAAATAATCCCTGCTCCACTGACGTCTGAAGTTGAAGACCCATCTGCAAACAGCGTCCACGAACTATCTTTCTGTTGAAGAACGACAACTGCCCTGTCAGACCCTTCAGCTTCGACGACGGCTTCATCAGCTTCAGAAAATGAACATTCAATCATAAAATCAGCTAAAGCTTGACCCTTGATGGCAGTTCGGGGATGATATTCAATGAAGAATTGAGATAATTCCATCGTCCATGCAGCTAATCTCCCTGATACCTCTGGTCTGCTCATAATCTTCTTCAAAGGCTGATCCGTGTATACTATTACCAGTCTACCCTGGAAGTATTGCCTAAGCTTTCGACTAGCAGTTATTAAAGCGAAAGCAAACTTCTCAATGTTTGGGTATCTGGTTTCAGCATCTCGGAGGACATGGCTCACATAATAAACCGGATGTTGTTTGCCTCCAACCTCTCGTACCAAAACAGCTCCTATTGCCATCGGACTAGCTGCGAGGTATAAATATAGAGGCTCGGCAGGGACGGGTTTCACTAGCAAAGGCGCCGAAGATAAATAGGACTTGATGCTTTGAAAGGCGTCTTCACATTCTGAAGTCCATTGGAATGTTTTTGAATTCTTCGGCCCCTTCAATGTGTTGAAGAACGGTAAACACCTTTCTGCTGACTTGGACATAAACCTCCGCAAAGCTGCAATCCTTCCAGTCAGACGTTGAACATCTTTAAATGACTGAGGAGTCTTCATGTCCAGGATCGCTTGAATCTTCTCCGGATTGGCTTCGATTCCTCTTCGACTGACGAGATAACCCAAAAATTTGCCAGCACCCAGACCAAAAGTGCACTTAGTAGGGTTCAACCTCAAGTTGTGATGACGAATAGTCTGGAAGCATTCTTCTAAATCGTCCAAATGCTTATGTACCAACATGCTCTTGACAATCATGTCATCTACATAAACCTCAATATTCCTACCCAACTGATTTCTGAAAATATGGTTCATCATTCTCTGGTATGTTGCTCCGGCATTAATGAGGCCGAAAGTCATTTTCTTATAGGCATATACCGAACGATGCGTAATGAACGCCGTCTTCGGTATATCCTCTTTGCACATGGAGATTTGATGATACCCAGAAAATGCGTCCATAAAACTTAATAGAGCATACCCCGAAGTGGCATCAATGAGCTGATCAATGTGGGGCAATGGGTAGAAATCCTTCGGACAGGCCTTGTTCAGATCGCTATAATCAATGCAGACTCGCCATTTACCATTATGTTTCTGGACCAGAACTACGTTAGCCATCCACTGCGGGTAGTCGATTTCAAAGATGAAATCAGCTGCCAACAATTTTGCAATTTCCTCATCAATGATCCGTTGACGCTCTGGTGCAAAAATCCTCCTCTTCTGCCGCACTGGCTTCTTTGACGGGTCCACCTCCAATCGATGCTCCGCAATGTTCCTGCTTACTCCTGGCATGTCCTGAGGTTCCCATGCAAAAATATCGACAAAACATCTCAGGAGCTCTATGAGGTTCGTCCGGAGAGGTTCCGGCAAGCCCGAACCTATTTTCACTGTTTTGTTCTCTTTGCCAGGAATGAGCTCTATTTCTTCTGTCTCTTCAGCTGGTGTGACCGACGGTTCTGAACTGCTTTCGGTGAAGGGTTCGACCTCAATCGCCATGGTCTGCTGCTGCTTTGATACCCCCACTCCCGAAGTGATAACGGCATTTCTATAACATCTTCTGGCCAGGTCCAGATCTCCTTTCACCTCACCGACCCCATGAGCAGTGGGAAATTTGATTTTGAAATGGGGTATTGATGTTATAGCTTGCAGAGCAATTAAAGTGGGCCTCCCCAAGATAGCATTATAGGCAGAATCGACGTGCACAACATAAAATTTACAGATAATTTTTACCTGTTGGGGGGCTGTTCCAAATATGACCGGTAGCTCAATAGTCCCGGCCACCTTAACCGGATCATTGCTGAAACCATAAAGAGGAGCTTCCTGCCCTATTTCCATCTTCTGTCCTTCCAGATTCATTCTTTGGTAAGCATGAGCATATAGGATGTCAACAGAAGATCCGTTATCCACCATCATTCTTTTCATATCCACCGAACCCACCTGTGCAGTTAGTACCAATGATCCTTCGTGTGGTTCGATGGGTTCCGAAGGGTAATCCTCATCAGTAAAAGAGATTACCGTGTTCGGATAAGGTCTGTCGATCTTCGGGAAGGTACCCGCCACCGACATGACCGAATCCAAATGGCTTCGGCGCTTCCTCCCAACTAGCTTTCCAGAAGTACCCCCGGTGATGACATCGATCACATGCCTGGCTGGTTGTCCCGTAGCCGGTAACGTCAGCTGAACTGGTTGAGCCGCCTGGATGGGTGTCTGACCCTGCTGTTGATTATCTCTGGCAGCTATGTACTGAACTAAAGATCCACCTTGTATCTTTCTTTCGATGAACTCTTTTAAACTGGCACAATCGTTCGTATCGTGACCCGAGGTCTGATGATAATCACAATACTTGCGAGGGTTACCTTTTCCGGGCTTGATGTTATCTCGAGGTGGTTCAAAGATCGGTTGGTTTTTGATTTGGTCCAAGATAACAGCCCTATCTGTGTTAAGTGCTGTGTAAACTCTGTTTACCCTTTGAGGTGGAGCGGACGAACGTCCTCCACCCTGTCTCCAATTGTTGTATCTCTTCGATCCGCCTTCGTGGCGATCTTTATTCCCTTCAGGTCTCTTATGGTCCGCATCGGTCTTATCTCTATCTGTCTCTTTGAACCGATCAGAAGGACGCTTGAGACTGTCCATGGCTTCTTCTACCACGATATAGCCTTCGGCTTTGTCGAAGGCTTCGGCGAGACTCTTCGGATGGTTAAACATAAGTTTCTTCACCAATTTTTCCGATTTGACCAGATCTAAACCATTCTGAAACAGTCCTACAGCCTGTAGATCATTCAGATCTGCTACTTGGCCGACTGCTTCACGGAATCGTTTCACGTACTGGCCCAAAGACTCGTTAGAGGACTGTCGGACTTGAGCCAATGAACCAGTTGGCTTTCCTCTTCTTCTGTTGCTCCCAAAACGAGCATGAAACTTACTGCACATATCTTCCCAGGACGAGATAGAATCCGAGGGTAAGGTCCCCATCCATTGTCGGGCATCTTTTCTGAGTGTTGTGACAAACGTATGACATTTAGCTGCATCGCTAAAGTCATAATAATCCATAAGTCGGTCGAATGCCTGACTATGGTCGTAAGGGTCCCCTGATCCATCATAACTCTCTATGTGGGGCAACTTCTTGGTGGGATCAGCCTTTTCACTAAGGATTTCCGCGGAAAAAGGGGATGCCTTCTTTCCCGGAGTGTCTTTGGTTTTCTGTACTTCGGCAAGTTGCTTCCGAAGCTCCTTCAACTCTTTAACCAGATATTCCACACCTTCTGGTTGAGATGATGCCTCCTTCTCTGGCAATTCTTTCTTCTTGTGAGTAGATCGGATCTTTTCAACAGAACCTTCCATCCTAGAGGGGCTTCTCCTACGACGAGTATCTACAGGGCGGGGTACCCTCAGTAGACTCTCGGGAGTATGTCCTCTGGATATACTCCGCCTTTGACTTCGGGCACTGTGACGAGAATGTGCAACGACAAGTGCTCTCTTTGCATGCTCCGGAGTGCGATCTCTGGATCGACCTCTTCGTGAACTTCGTCTGTGCTCCCCGGATTCGATGGGGAGATATACCTTCTTCGATCTTTGAGGAGTAGGGCTCCGAGATCTTCTTCTTTCTCTAGTTCGACCTAGAGACTCCCGTACTGAGTGAGCAGGTTCTTTTCCGCTTCGATGCCCTTGCTCTTCGGATTGGACATAACTGAGCTCCTCGTCCCTTAATTCTGCCACTCGAGCCATTTGCTCGGCTATGTCCTGACGTTGTTTCATAAGTGCTTCCATGGCCTTATCTGCTTCATCTGCCATCTTTGCCAACCGGGAGGCTTTTGCGTTTTGGTCATCTCGGTTTCGAGTTCTAGGCGAGGTGCCTTCTACTCGTTTCCGACCATGACCAGGCTCTCTCTCTGTGGGGAATATAAGCTTACGCTTTGCTTTGCCTACCGCCCTTGGTCGAGAATCTTCAGGTGAACGTTTGGATGCTGTGCTAGCATGGACACTTATAGTTGGTCCCAAACGATCTTTGGCAGATATTCGCGGTGCTGAATCACTGACAGCCATCGGCTGTCCTTCGGGTGTAGATGTTCTACTCTTCCCCATGCAAACTGGATAGAATAAAACAGAGTGAGTGATTGAAAAATACTCAGGACACTAGAACTCAGCCCTCCTTCTAGCGCCAATGTTAACGCCAAGATCTTTCTTCACGTCCCAATCACGAAAGACGTCCTGATCCTGCACAGTAAACACGACAACACCACAAGCTTGACGGCTGGACCGCCGGGGGATAGCTCAGGCGTGAGAGTAAGTATATGTGTTCACAAGGTTAACTCAAGAGGATGATAAAGTCTAGTGTAATGAGAATTATGTTAATCTATGGTCGTGTGTGTGTAATACATACCTCTACCGTGAAGACTTACTCGGTGGGAAATAATATCTTTTTCTGGAATATTGTGCCACCTACCACCATCTGACATATCCCCATGATCTGATGGGTTCTACCGGCTGCATGAAACCTGTACATTGCTTTTTGCTGCTGTTCACCTCGCCGGCCGGCTATAATCCCATCCACATTAATGTATGGCAGGTATCTTGGTCAACTGTCATACTATATCATCATTACAAGTCAAAGTAATAGATATTAATTGACTCAATGGGTTGACCCATTGACCCAGCCCGGTTTCTATAGGATTAAATGAAGTCAATATAGTGATTGGGCCCAATGAGCCCAATATCTTAATTAATAAGTGAATCCAACGTACCCGGCCCAGTGTAGGAGAAATATCATGACCCAACAATCCCGTTGATAGTGCGATAATATAGGGGAAGAAAAGCAACTTAGTTTGTGTAGGTCATACACAAGCAGTGAATTACGATCATAACAAGTTATTAAAATAAAAATAATACTATTCAGCATAAATATTTTATTATATTTTATTAATAAGTGTTGGGATGCTAATTTTGAAACATTAATTCTGAAAAGAAACATACAAGTTCGCTTAGCTTATATAACTATTTTGGTAACCCTTATGCGTTGCTAATCTAGTTCTCTTTGTTTTTTTAATGACTCTCAAATAATTTATAAGATTTATTATAACCGAAATTTTTACAGAATTAAGTAATTTATGTGTCATTTGGATAGATGTAAAATGCAGGATTGTACAGACCGTATAACCCAAATTTTATATGTATCCAAATGACACCCAAATTATTATCCGTAAAAATTTCAATTCTAATAAATTTTATAAATTATTTGAGAGTCATTTAAAAATAAAAATAAAAAAATTTCCCTGTCATTCACTGTCAGCAAAACCCGGTCCCCCTAATATTTTTGTTATAGTGGAGGCAGTTAAAGAGGAGCCACTACCAACATTCGAATCTCTCTGTCTGTACTAATTTTCCAGTTTTCCCTCTTCTTCTTTTTGCTTTTGCTTAAGGTCGTAAAATGAGCAGGCTCAATTCGTACAATTGTACAAAGATTAATTTGAGATCGACTCGAAATATGAACAAATTTTAAAATTCGATAAATTATTCAAATTTACTCAAATTATAATTTTTTATTGATATTTGGATCATATTCGTTTGAAAATTTTAAACTGTTCGGGTTTGATTCGAGATCGTGCTTTACTCAGTAACTAAACGACAATCAAATTTTATTTTATAATCGATAAATTTTGTGAATGAGTACTTATTGGTAACAAAAAAATACAAAATAACCAACTAGTGCATAGCGCATAGCCTTGAGAGGAAAAAGGTTTAGGCCTCCATACGTGATGAACATCTGGGTCCTATTTGTAAATGTTTCCGCATATGACTAATATCACCAACAATAATACACCACAATGACAAAAAGTAGCCAGGCCAGGTACTTGCTATTCTTTTTACTATGTTCAACTTTAAATAATCCTTGAAACCTTCTTCTCTTTTGATTTGATTTCTTGACGAGTGAAGAGTCTCCATCATAAAACTGTTTCTGCTTCAAGATTCTTTGGCACCATCCATATATCTTATAAACAAAAATTAAATCATATATATATATATATACAAACAAAATTCTTTACTTACCACCATCAAAGTGGTCTATCTCCCCCCCCCTCAACCCCCCCACCCCCCCACCCCCCACCCCAGGCCCCCAGCAAAGAAGTTTATAAACAAATAATCGAAATAGAAAAACATATAATCCAACTGGTAAAGCCTGGAAGGGAATTCCTCGAGGTTGCCGGTCCCAGTCCCTTTGGCCGATCCGCAAGACTTGCCTTTAACTGGACTAGATAAGTGAGGACAAAACCATAAAAAATAATAACACGGGGAACCTAATCCAAATTATATAAAAAAGACAACTTTAAGTTCCATGCAAGAAGAAACAGAGCATTTGAAATTTTTGAATGGATCATGGCTCAAGAGAATGAATGGACACAATTTTGGGAAATTCTCCTAAAGAGTAAATATGGTGAAAAACAATTCATTCACTAAATTCTCTTTCGTCATTCCTGCAGTATCTAAGTATGGTTTGTATCAACAAGAAGCTTCGAAAACTTAAAATAATGAGGGTGCAAAAATGTTCCTCCATTGTTGATTTTGTTTTGCAGTCTGTCTGTCTGTCAAAAACACCCCAACAAGAACAATATATAAATCCCGCAATTACATTCAACCAAAGAATGGCATCTTCAATTATAGTACCCTACTTGACTACTTCCATGACATACAATGCTTCTCCCTAGTAACATACATGTAATATCTGAACTGTCCACAACACTCATTTTCGAAATCTTATGTTAGAACAGCAAGCCAATTGATAGGCTACTAAAGAACCTGTTGAAGAACCTGAGCGAGCAAAAAGAGTGTAGCTAAACAGCGGATATATTTGTACTCACAAGACAGAACACAAGAAAAGTATTCTCACTTAAAATCAGATAAATTGAATTAATTAATCTATGCACTACTCTGCCTTATATAGGCATATAAAAAAGGAAGGAACCATGTTGCCTTATCCTTTCCACTAACTCAACAACTCCTAAAAATAGGACAACTAACACAAATGAAACAACCCAGTACTACCCACTACTAACTAGTGACTAATTTATTAACAACCCTTTTATTAATCTAACAACTTAAAATAAAACAAGGACCATGTGTTGGTGTTGTATTTTAATACTTCCCCTCAACGTCAACTTTCATTCTTTCCGCCATCCCAAGTTGCTTGCAAAGTCTTCCAAATTTGCTGCCGCCCAAGCCTTTTGTCAACAAATTTGCACTTTGGTTTTCTATCTTAACATGTTCTAATACAATTTCCTCTTGCAGAACTTTTTCCCTAATAAAATGATAATGCACCTCCACATGTTTAGTTCTTGCATGAAAAACTGGGTTCTCTGCCAAACGTATTGCCGACAAGTTGTCACAATACACAGGAACTGCATAATCAGTTGGTTGATGCAAGTCCTTCAACAATTGTACAAGCCAAGTACTTTCTTGAGCTGCCATTGCTGCAGCTCGATATTGTGCTTCTGTTGTTGACAAAGACACAGTTGGCTGCCTTTTACTGCACCAAGAAACTGCTCCAGAACCGAGCATAAAAACATACCCGGTAGTTGAGCGTCGGGTATCATGATCACCTGCATAGTCCGCATCACAGTAACCAGCTAACTTGCACTCTCCACCTTTCTCATACAAGACACCATAACCAAGCGTACTCTTCACATATCTTAAAATTCGCCGAACTGCGTCCAAGTGAGGCTTCTTTGGATTTTGCATGTACCGATTCATCACACCAACTGGGTAAGCAATACCAGGTCTGGTTAAAGTTAAATAAATCAAACTACCCACCAGTTGTCGGTACATCGTTACATCTTCCAAATCTCTCCCTTCATGAGCACACATTTTGGCATTTGGTTCCACCGGAGTTGAAATTGGTTTGCACTCGAGCATTCCAAACTTCTTCAACAGATCGCTAGAATACTTTTGCTGACAGAGAAATATTCCTTCTAGAGTACGATCAGTCTCTAAACCAAGAAAGTGCTTGAGATGACCCAATTCCTTCATCTGAAAACGAATTGATAAATTCTCCTTTGTTCGAAGAATTTCTTCTTTGCAATCTCCTGTTATAATTAAATCATCCACATATACTAGCACAACATCTAGCTTCCTTCCACTTGCTTTGACAAACAAACTAGAATCCGCATGTGTCACCGAATAACCACTGTGAGTTAGAAATTCAGCAATCTTACCATACCAAGCTCTCGATGCTTACTTTAATCCATAGAGCGCCTTCCGTAGCTTACACACATATGTAGGATGATCCTGACTCTGAAAACCCATTGGTTGATTCATGTAGATTTCCCGATCCAACTCCCCATTCAGGAACGCATTCTTAACATCCAACTGCCACAAGTTCCAATTTTTGTTAGCTGCAAGTGCGAGTAAGACTCGTACAGTCGTAAGTTTTGCAACTGGACTAAACGTTTCATCATAGTCTAGTCCATATTGTTGAGAAAATCCTCGAGCCACCAAACCAACCTTGCACCTCTCAATTGATCCATATGTGCGATGCTTTATCTCATACACCCATTTACAAGAAATAGGCTTCACATCTCTAGATTTTGGTACAAGCTCCCAATTCTGGTTTCATTCTAATGCATCAATCTCCTCAGCCATAGCTTTATTCCATTCCAGATTCTGAAGTGCTTCCTCAAATGTTTCAGGTTCTTCTGCATCTACTTCTTTTACGATGGCGGTGTTGGCATATTTGGGATTTAGCTTTCTGGCTCTTGTTGATCTTCTGAGAGAGGTTAGTGCTTCTGCTTCACTAGACTCACCTTCACTCCTTGGTTGTTCATACACACCAGTTTTCCAAGGGACTTTGAGTTACGGCTTCGTTGACATCACTACCATCATCAGCATCTCCAGGTTTATCTAAGTTCAGCTGGATTTGAGTAGATTGTAACTCATTTTTAATAACATTTGAGTCTGGTAGTATCTCATTTTTCGAGGACCACCATGAAGACGCTTCATCAAACACCACATTCCGAGATGTGTAGCACTTTCCACTTGTAGGATCACAACACCTCCACCCTTTTCTTTGATTGTCATACCCTACAAAAATACACTTAACAACTTTTTGTCCATCTTGCTACGCAATGGTCAGGTATAAAAACATAGCAGACACAACCAAATACTCGAAAATAGCTAACTATAGGCTTCATGTTCCATAATTTTTCAAAGGGTGAAATAAAACATAACCTTTGTTTAGGAAGCCTATTGATTATAAAGGCAGCAATCTTCATTGCTTCTGCTCAAAAGCGTTCTGGAACATTCTTCGCATGAAGCATACTTCGACATATTTCTGCCAAGTGCATGTTCTTCCTTTCTGCTACTCCGTTTTGTTGTAGTGTGTTAGCACATGTGAACTGATGGCGTATTCGATACTCCTGAAGAAAATCGCAGAACTCGTCTGAGGTATACTCTCCTCCATTGTCGGTGCATAGACAACGAACTGCTTTACCAACTTCTGTTTCTGCTACTTTCTTGAACTCATTGAACTTTGAAAATGTTTCATATTTTTGCCTCATGAAGTAAACCCACACATGTCTTGAAAAGTCATCAATAAAAGTCACCATGTACTTCATCCCACCAATAGAGGTCTGTTTGACAGGTCCAAACACATCAGAGTGAATTAACTCTAATGGTTCCTTAGCTTTAAATTTGGACTCTTCATACGGCAACTAATGTGCTTTACCATACTGACACCCTTCGCATATTGTGCCTGTTTTTACTTCAAGTTGAGGGAGTCCCTTCAGCATTGATTTTTTTATCATCAAATTTAGCTTTGAAGTAGCTGACGTGACATAACCGCATGTGCCATAAGTTGATGTCTCATTTTTTCTTATCTTGTCCACATATGCAGTTTCTGCAGACATCACATAGACTGACTCTAGTCGTTTTCCCTTCATCACTGGCTCTTCTATAATCTTGAGGTTGCGATACACCTTCACATCTTGTGGACCAAACAGGACAAAATGGCCTGTAGATGTTAATTGTGACACCGAAAGAAGATTTTTCTTCATACTTGGGACGTGGTAGACATTTTAGAGCGGCACCTCAATAGCACCATACTGAGCAGAGACTACTGTATTACCAACATGAGTTATTAGTAACTTTGAGTTGTTGGCTATCACTACCTCTCGGCATTCCTTGTATTCTGATAAATTTTGCAACTTCTCTTTATCGCCTGCCATATGATTTGAGCATCCCGAATCAACGATCCAATCTTTTTCATAATCAATATGTTCAGACGCAGTTGCTGTGAGAATTAACTCCTCTCCTGCTGCAAATAATGCCTCAGCATCCCATTCTTCTTCACTTTTGGAAGTAGCAGCATTACTCTCCACCGACTTTTTTTCCGACCAACATGCTTTTGCCATATGGCCCTTTATACCGCAATTGTAGCACTTCCCCTTGAACTTATTGACGTTGCCATGATTCTTCGAAGCTCCCCCTGTACGAGCGCTTCCTTCACCTTGATGACTTTTTGCCTTATCATCAAAATTTTTAAATCCATAAACCGTGTGCTGCTTGAAGTTCCCTCTGCTTTTATTGGCGTAGAGTGCTTCCTACTCACCCTTTAAAGAGACTCCTCTCATTTGCTTAGCTAGTGCTTCTTGTCCAGCAAGCAAATTTTCGAACTCAATAAATGATGGCTGTTTTGGCCATCCATGTACTGCAGCAACAAAGCCTCTGAATTCAGACCTTAAACCATGGATAATTATTCTTTTCATCCTTGTTTCTCCAATTGGAGTTGTTGGATCCAAATCTGAAATCTCACGGCATATCGTCTTCACCTTGTGAAAGTATTGTGCAATCGTCATGTCACGTTGTGCTATCGACAACAGCTCGCCCTCTAGAAGTTGCAGCCGTGTGTCATTCTTCTTTGAGAAAAGTGTGGCCAAGGTATCCTAGGCTTCTTTTGGTGTGATAGCATCCCGGATGTGCTCCAACACATCTTCTTCAATTGTTGTCTTCAAAGCAAACAATGCTTTGCCCACTTTGATTTTCCACTTCCGCAGGGTACCATTTGCATCCTCTGCCTCTGGTCTTGTGATTTCGCTTCCGTTGACAACCTCCCACAAATCTTGGCCTTGCATTTAAGACGTCATACATGTAGACCAAGTATTGTAGTTCTGATGGTTGAGCTTTTTTATTCCACCAACGACTTGAAGATTGCTCATCTTAGCAACTATAATGCTCACGACTAAACCTGGCTTTGATACCAAACAATGCTTTGATACCAGATTGAAGAACCTGAGCGAGCAAAAATAGTGTAGCTAAACAGAGGATATATTTGTATTCGCAAGACAGAACACAAGAAAAGTATTCTCAGTGAAAATCAGATAAATTGAATTAATTAATCTATGCACTACTCTGCCTTATATAGGCATACAAAAAAAAGAAGGAACCACGTTGCCTTATCCTTTCCACTAACTCAACAACTCCTAAAAATAGGACAACTAACACAAATGAAACAACCGAGTACTACCCACTACTAACTAGTGACTAATTTATTAACAACCCTTTTATTATTCTAACAACTTAAAATAAAACAAGGACCATGTGTTGGTGTTGTATTCTAATACATGTTCTGTGTATTTTTGTTTTTCCATGACCTGTCAATACATAATAATGGCAGGTCTCTCATCTCTGCACTATTTCTTTATGTCATTTCACGCAAACATTATCAGTAGGTATAAATAGTTATTAAGTTATTTCTCCAAGAAAATAACATAGTTATAACATTTTAGCGGATGATGCAAATGCTAGACAGCCTAGACTTGTATCAACTCAGTCCCGCAGGATTTGATGGTTGGGCAAAAGGTTGCCTACTTATTGGATTTGGAAGCACCTCAGTCATCATGCCCATTAATTTATTCTTCCCCTCTTGAAAACGTAAATGGACGTTCTTTCTGCTATCGTCAAAATGCTCCATTTGCGCATGAGACCCCCTAGACATCATCAACCTGCCAGTCGCATAATCTGGTGCCTTTACACTTCTATTATCTAAGCCACTTTTGAGCCAAGCAATATTGCTTATGTCTGTAGTTAATGCTGCCAAGTCATGACTCGGAAAGGACGGAGGCTCTGCATAATCAGCGAATTCAAGCCCCAACAAAGAACTTTGAGGCATTTTCCCGCTTTGAGTCCCACAGCAACCATGGCCACATTGGTGAGGAACCAATCGTTCACCATAAACCCCTTCAAGCAATTTGTTAATAGCAGCATCTGCTCTTGAGGGCTGAAACAAAGGCCCTTGAGAGGAAGCAACCCTTGGGAATGGCAACACAGGTTCCGGGCCATCCAAAGGGTTATAAACACTAAATGCACTAATACGTGCCACAGGGCGGAAAAGAGTAGGTGGATCCTTTGATTCACAACTTAACTGATATTCAATTTGAGCCTTCTCTTCATTCAGACCATCCATTTCGAAAGAGCTGACATCCTTTCCCTCCAAGGATTTGAATGAATTGGCATCGCCACATGACAGCGTCTCCTCTGATGATGCTTTAGATTTTTCTGCACTAACATCTTCTACCCAATTGCTGGGCTCCAACTTCAACTTGCCAAGTTCAATGCCCCGGCGCCTCAGGGTAGAATTCCAGTGGTTCTTGATAGCATTGTCTGTTCTTCCTGGCAAAAGCCTTGCAATTGATGCCCATTTGTTTCCATGGACAGAATGGGCTTGAAGTATGATACGATCTTCTTCATCTGCCACAAATTCCATCTTTGTCAGACTCATTTATTCAGAATATTCAGGTATAACATATGTCTACGTATGCTAATGATCAGTAAATTCTGCAACGACTAAATGTGAGAAGCATGCTAGAAGTTGTTTGTAGGGTAAAAAACCACCAGAAATCAATCATTCAATCATGCTGTAAGCACTAGCGTCATAGACAATGCATACTGACACATAAACCCAGGCCAGCACACATCATGAGGCCACCAGAAAGAAGAGAAAGTTGACTTTGGCCTTCAAGTAATATACTACATTTAGAATGCATATCCTTTATAAAGGCCTTAGCAAATGGTATCCATCAGGAGATTTAACAGGTTAGCTATCTGGAGAAACATTTACGCATATTTGATAGAGCTCATAAATAAAAAGAGAGTGGTTTACAAGCATGCTGTGGTAGGATTTGTGCCGCGTATACGACAGACATGAATAAATACCGCAATTTCTTCTTAGTTTTTACAATATAGGGAATTTCTCCCATCCTTTTGACTTTTGTGGAGTTTATCTTCTTGTAGTCTAAGATCCACAATATATAGAAGATTCAATTATCTTCAAAAACTCCTCATTACATGCTTCATAACTTGGCTAAGAAAACCAAGGAAGTAATCAGTGCTTGAGACTGTTGTCAAAAAAGAAACCAAACTAAGCTAGAAGTTGACCATCTGACTAGAAAAGCTCAATTTCAGCTTAAACCCACACATGGTATTTGATGAAGCCAAGCTTGGAAAGACCTAAACTTGATCTATTGACGAAAATAAGGAAGGCAACTCATTTCCGAGCAAGCTGAGGTTCACGTTGCAGAAAGATTTTTAAGGATCCGGCATAGCAAATAAGGGAGACTAATTAAGGTCAGACAATACAGTTGGCTAGATACAAGAATATTAAAGAGAGACAATACACCCAAGTCCAAAGAAAATTTAACAAAAAAAGCAGCAAAAAAATGATTTCAATTGGTATGTGTTCGGAGCAACTAAATTATTTTTTTTCTTCTGTTTTTTAATTTATTTTTTTGGTTCAAAAGGAGGGGTAGACAAACCCCAGGACTAAACAAAAGGGACAACTCTAGTAAGAGAGACACCAGCTTGGTTTTCAAAAATGATGCTCATAACTGAAGATGCCACTATGTGCTTCTAATAAATGAAACTGGCTGTTGCATTGAATCATTCACACACGCCAATATCTACAATTTTCCAAGTGTTCTTGATGAGCCACAAGACCCTACTACAAGATTTGACATCAATTAAGAAGTTGAACTTCGAGGCAGTTATGCACACCAACAATGACAAGTGCTGAAAATCCTTTTTTTTACTTTGTGACAAATTTTGTCAATTTTTGGAAAATATAGACTTAAACAATTATCAATCAAAAATCAACATTGACACAGAAAATGCTGACACAAGTCATCCAAGACATAAAGTGATTGAATTTCTAAGCGTTTCTGAAATTTCCCTATTGTCCTCTTTCGATTTGCCTTAAAAATTTAGCAACGCTTCAGCTAGGGACTTTCATATTTTAGTGCACCAGTCATTGCATATTAACAATCTACCTCTTAATGCCTCTTAAGAGGCAATATATTTGTATTAAGAGGTCCTCTGAATACAAAAATGTGAGTTGTTAAGATGCATTAAAAGGTGGACGGTTAAGAATCAATCAAACACCTAAGTCATATAACTTAGAGGTTAGAATAGAGCAATGATCTAAACCCCCTTAAACTAGGGGTGGGCAAAAAGTTCGGTATTTTCGGTTTTTGGTCAAACCGTTTTGGGACATATAGGTACTGGTTCGATAATGGTACAAAAAACCGATACATACCGAATATTCGGTAAAGGGATCAGGTAGGGGTTTGGCTTGTTTGGTATTTACCGGAACCGGTTATACCGGTTACAGATGATTTATTAATTTTATTCCCAAATCTGCGTGCTCTCAGCTCCACTACTCTGTCCCTTTCTCACTTCTCACTTCTCCGTTGAACCAAAACCTTCCCATCTTCCTTTCCATGTCCATCCGGTTCGTCGGCAGTCTCCTTCGCCTCTTAGTCTCGCCTGATCCCACCTCTGATGCCGCCGCGATGCCTGGACAGACACTCCATGGCTCCATCAGGTACAAGATCTAACTCCATCAAATCTCGATATAATAAGAATTTTTGTTCTTATTCCTTCTTATACACTCTCACATGTTGGAGGGAAAAATTATGTCAGCCTCTCTATACACACATCCGCATCTATATACAAACATGTCTTCGTCTATATAAATTGGGTTAACAAAATTCGAGCAGTATAAATATACCAGGGAAGAATTTGGCAATGATGCGGAGGATCGGGCTGCCGTGTTTATCTTGGCCTTAGATCTTAAAAACTCGAAGTTTATCGAGGAGTTGGAATTGTTCCTCATGGGATTGGATGTAGAATCACAAGACGAAGACATGTTTGAATTAAGTTTGAATAGGATATTGAATCGGCTATTACACTATGATTTTGAGGATAAAAATTAGTTATGTCAGCCTCTATACACACACCGAGTTTTATCCCTACCTGGCTACATTGGTTATTGGGCTTTTAGTAACTAATTTATGGGCCACTTTTGGAAGGGTCATAATAGACTTATGGTCTCTCTGTCATATTGTCATCCATGATAATCGGTACACAAACAGGTAAAAATGGGTATCAATTCAGTAGCGGACCGGTTAATCGGTTCGGTATACCAGTCCAACTGGTACGGTATCGATATCTGTTTTCGGATGAATTTGGTAGCCGGTCTGGTTCGGACCGGTAATTTACCAATGCTCACCCCTACCTTAAACCCAATTAATTGAAAATAAAAATTATAGAATCCACAATCATAGAGGGGGTGAAAACACACAACATAAAACATGCAGATATAATTATACCACGGGAAAAAGTACATTTATCCCATTGTGGTTGTAGTATTTTAAGCAATTAGTCACTGTGCTTTTAAAATATTCAATTAGCCCACTATACTTTTTAAAAATGTTCAATCAAGCAATTCCGTCCAATTTTGCTAACGGACGTTAGAAAGTTGGGGGAAAAAGCACCTTTACCCCACTGTGCTTTTAAAATATTCAATTAGCGCACTGTACTTTTTAAAATTATTCAATCAAGCAATTCCGTCCTAATTTTGCTTACGGACGTTAAAAAATTGGGCCAATTTTCCTACATGACTTTAAAAAATAAAATACAAATGACGTCCGTGAGAAAAATTGGCCCAATTTGTATTTTATTTTTTAAATGGGGATGAATAATATAAGAATTGAATGTAAAAATATTATTTAATACTAATATTTATGTCATGTACGTAATTTAAGAGAATATTAGATAAAATTTAATTAGAAATTACCAAAACTAAAAATCACGACATCACGACATATGTAACAAAATACTAATAAATTATATAAAATAAAATTGTTATCTAATAATCATATAGTAGATAATTTAAGAAAAAATTAAGAAATTTAAATTTATTATTATCATTTATCATAATAAAACAATGTTATTGATCATATTGGAAATCACGACATCACGACATATGTAACAAAATACTAATAAATTATATAAAATAAAATTGTTATCTAATAATCATATAGTAGATAATTTAAGAAAAAATTAAGAAATTTAAATTTTATTATTATCATTTATCATAATAAAACAATGTTATTGATCATATTGGATATGTTAATAAAATTTAAATCTTTAAATATTTTCGTAAATTACGTACATGACATAAATATTAGTATTAAATAATATTTTTACATTTAATTCTTATATTATTCATCCCCATTTAAATAATATTAAATAATACAAATGACGTCCGTGAGCAAAATTGACCCAATTTGTATTTTATTTTTTAAAGCCACGTAGGAAAATTGGCCCAATTGTTTAACATCCGTGAGCAAAATTGGACGGAATTGCTTTGATTGAACATTTTTAAAAAGTACACTGGGCTAATTGAATACTTTAAAAGCACAGTGGGGTAATTGTGCTTTTTCCTCCCAATTTTTTAACTTCATTAGCAAAATTGGATGGAATTGCTTGATTGAACATTTTTAAAAAGTACAGTGGGTTAATTGAATATTTTAAAAGCACATTGGTTAATTGCTTAAAACACTACAACCACAGTGGAATAAAGATGTTTTTTCCCATTATTATGCAATATACAATTAAAATGTGCAAGCTAACCCCCAATTTAAATCCCAAAAAAATATCAGAACCAATTTCCTCTACAATCAGACCATATAATTACATACACATGTAAAAATAGCCAAAAAATCAAAAGATACGATCTTGAAGCAAAATAAGGAATTATTATACCAGTAAAGGGTTTGCGCTTGACGGCAGGGTCAAGCTGATTGCACCACCTCAAACGGCACGACTTTCCCGATCTCCCGGGGATTCCTCGGGCGATCAAGCTCCAATTCCTCGCCCCAAAATTGCTCACAAGTCGGCTCAGCACCGCGTCCTCTTCCGGTGACCAGGGTCCCTTAACTCGGTCACTGAACTTTTTACCCACGTTACTACTGCTTCCGCCGCAATCTCCGGCCGGTGCCACGTCCACATCACCATCGGCGCCACCGGAATCTTCGTCGATGGCGGGAGAGTCGCCGTCGACAACGACTGCGTTTGGCATTTCGGTGTCTTTGTTCATATTGGAGAGTGAGCTACTACTCCTCGGCTAACTGCATAGTGTTCAAGTGAAGACAGGCGAAATATATTTAAGGGCCAAGTGTTTCCATTATTCCAGTTTTGTTAGGGTGGTTGTTTTGTAATGACGACCGTGTCCCTTCCAATGAATTTACCTATCTACCCCTTCTCTGTAATATGTAGACCGTTTATAGTAGACCGAATTGATAACTGGTCAAAGTGAAAAACTAAGCAAGTCCAAGTAAGCATCAATTATCTAAAAACAAAAACAAATAAAAATAAAAACCAATCATTAACTGAATTGATAAGCATTTTAATGAACTAAGCACCTATTGAGCTTAATTGGGCAATGATTTGTAGCCCTTGGTAACAATTATACATCAAACATTAATCATTAATAAATACGGTTAGAAAGTAATTATAAGATTAGTGCATACACAGAATAATTATAAAAAAAATGCAATTTTCTTAATTCCATATTAATTGTCAAGGAAGGAATTCCAGTCAAAAAAAATTTAACCAGGTAAACAAATAAACAATGCTTCAATTAGGTCATTGGTTTCACTACTTTACAAAGTGTAGGAAACAAATAAAGATCTTCGATTGTTGGAGGAGATTTCTTTGCAGGAACAGAATTTAGCTCCCCATGGCGACTGTCAATGTACGAAAAAAGCTAAAATCGGTACGAGGACAGTTTTTCTCTGAGTTATGCGAGGCGTAAGCCTTGAGGCAGAGCGAGGCGGAAGCCTTGATTTAAAGACCTAAAAGTCCCCAAAAAATTATGAAAAAATACTAATAAAATCATAAAATAATTCATCATTACAATTAAGGTCATAGAAGACATAAATAACTAACGTCACAGGTAATGTATCATTACAAAACATCATAACAACATAATATCATCAAGTACTTATATAGTGATCATCCATCACTATGTAAGTAATGTATCATTTGTATCTAGCGGCTTGAATAATAGGATCAAATCCTAGATCATCATCCCCATCACCATCTTCACTATCATCAGTAAGAGGATCCTCCATGGAATCATCATCGTATCTAATAGCTTTGTCATCCTCCTCATTGTCAGTGCTGAGATCCTCAAACTCAGGTTCTTCATCAACCAATTGCAATCCCTTCCCTTTATCTATAAATAAACAAGTGAATATATATTTAATCAAAATGAATATGTTTTTTTAAAGAACACTTTAAAGGCAACTTAAGTAATGACACTAACCTTTTGACATAGTTTTCGATGGCAAAGTGTTTCTCTTTCTCTGTTGACTTCCTTGTTTACTACTTATTCCCCGAGTCCCTTGCCCTCCAAGTGTAATCTCCCTTGTCTCTTCTCACTCAACTGTCTTCTCATTCCCATGAGTCCTTTCACCCTCCTCCATATCATCATTCCCAGAAGTCAGTCCCGAGATATTTTCATCATTTTTCCCCGTAATTCACTCATTATCAGATGACACATTTTCAACAACCAATGGATCTTCTTCTTCCGTTAATGTTTTTTTCTTGATACGTCGATCTTTCAATTTTTTATTGTACATAATATAAGCCAATGAGTTAAGCCTGGATGCAGAAAATTGATTCCTTCTCTTTGTATGTATCTATATTACAAGTAATTTAGCATTAGTGACAATGTCAGATCTCATAAAATCTTAATAAATGATTTATATCTAATAAATACCTGACTAAAAGTACTCCAATTACGCTCACACCCCGAAGATGAGCAAGTTAAACTCAGAATCTTCACTGCAAAGTTTATTAATTCTGGAGCTTAATCTCTATATGCGATCCACCAATCAGCTGGATCAATATTAAAACATATATCAATCTTACTGGTACACGTTTAATCAAAATGAAAGCATAACCAAACATTAATCAACGGTACTTACCAGGAGCACGTTTCTTACACGTGTTTCTGGCATTTGTGTAGCCAACTAACCCTTGCCTCAATCGGAATGCATCCATTTGCAAATCAGCTTTCTCTCTTTCCACAGCGTTAGGAATAAGCTTGTCCATACATGAGTACAATCCTACTTTAACTTCCGTATTGGCATAGAAATTGTCTTCATATTGAAACTGAGGATTCAAATAATATGCAGCAGCGTGCAAATGTCGATGCAACTGATTATCCCACTTAGAATCTATTATGTTCCATATCTCTTTATAGGCCACCTCCTCATTATCCAGATTTTTTACAATATCTTCTTTTGCATTGTCCATGGAACCATATAAAAATCTCATTCCCGGCACCTTCTCTGAATCTGTCATCCTCAATTTTGTAGTCTTAATTACATATCACACGCTATCCCAAAAATTTCTATCACTCAGTATGATTTTTCTCGCCTTCTTACCTTTAGATTTTTTTGCCCAAGCACAATTTGCCCACTCTCTAGATGTAAACATAGCCTCCAAAGGCTGTCTCAAACTATGCATACTCTGCAAAGCTAAATAAGCAGTGGCAAATCTACTGGCGGCTGACTGAACAAGGTCTTTATTAGTGTTTGCCCTCATCAATGCCAAGACCCATCCATGATTATATATGAAGTTGGTTACCTACATAATGGCATTCATAAAAAAATAATAATAATTCAAGTATTCATTGAATAAAAAAATTATACCCAAATAATAATAATAGTAATTACATTCTTTGCCTTTGTCAAAGCATTTTTATGATGAGGCAACTGTCCAAGCTTTTCAAGCATCAAATCAATGCAATGCGCGGCACACGGTGTCCACCACATATGTGGCCTCTTCTCCATTAACATCCTCCCCGCCGCCTTATAATTAGATGCATTGTCCATGACTACTTGAATGACAAGGTCTTCTCCCACTTTCTCAACAACCTCATCAAGTAGTTTAAACATCAAAGTAGCATCTTTAATTGCATCAGATACATCAACAGATTTCAAAAATACAGTTCCATGGGGGTTATTTACAAGAAAGTTTATTAGTTGTCTTCCCCTAATATCTTTCTAACCATCCGACAAGATTGACACCCTCGTATGTGCCCAAGTCTTTTTTACCTCCTCAACAAAGGCCTTTGTAGTTTTCTCTTCCTTCTTCAATATCCAAGAGCTAAGCTCATATGGGGTAGGGGGTTTCAAAGCACGACCATAGTTCCCAATAGATCGACACATATTTATAAATGAAGGTCTATCACCAACATTGAAGGGAATCCCATTTTCAAAGAAGAATCGACCTATATCAAGACAAACTGCATTACGAACCTCCTTTGAAAATACGGTACGCCTTGTAGTATCATCATCATCACCAACATCAACATCCATAACAAATCTGTCCATGGGTCCCCGAACTCCCCTCTCGGAGGCACTACCCACGCTTGAACCTCCCATTCCCAAGGATGGATGACTACCATAATAAGACCCACTTTGTATTTTTTCAGCTTCATCTCTTTGTCTTTCCTCTTTGGAGTCCAAATTTTTCTTCATATATGAAGCAATCTCTTCCTTCACTTCGCTTGGTACTTTTTTGCAAGCCTTGACGTTACTATGATTTCCCACAAGATGATTTTTTTAATCTTGTAATCCCTCCTTTGCAAATTTTCTTACAAAAATTGCATTTCACATATAAATGAACTTTATTAACTCCAGGGGCTGCGGTGCCATATTTTCATGCGGGGTCTTTCTTACCCATAATCTTAATTCACTGTAATAATAAAAGCAATTGTTATTGACAGTCTAAAAAATTCAACTATAAACTATAATTGTTATTATAGTACTGTTACGAATTTGTTAGTGGAATAAATTATAACTGTTAGGAATAACAATAACAATAAACACTAACAATAACACTGTAAACAATAACAATTAAACAGAACAATTAAAATAATTAAAATAATAACAATAACAGAACAAAGTAAAACTAAAACAGAACTCAGTCGCTACAAAAAACTGAGAAAGAACCTCAATCGAAGAAACTCAGTCGGCGTCTCGGCTACAAGAAAGACGCGAAGAGAAGACGAACTCAGACCCTCAATCGACACTAGAAGGAGACGACCCAGAGGAAGAGATGAAAAAAAGAAAAAAAAACAAAGACCAAAGAGGAGAAGGAAGACAGTCACGGTTGTCGCGAAGAAGGAGAAGGAGTTGAAGAAGAAGCAGTAGAAGAAGAAGAAAGAGAAGGAAGATACCTGGGATTTCACGAGTCGATGGTCGCGAGAGCAGTCGATGGTCGCGAGAAGCATTCGATGGGCTTCGCCTCTTCGATAATGGTAAGTACAGCCTAATCTGATATTTAGGTCTTTTTTAAAGCCAAGTCGAGGCGCACGCCCCGCGACGCCTTGAGGCGTAAGCCTCGGCAGGAAAAGCGCATGTTTCTTCAATCCCAAACTAAGCGGCCGCCTCGTGAACAGTTTCGTACGCCTCGAGCGCTATTTCGAACGTTGGCGGCTATTACTGTCACGGCCGCCATCCCGCCTGCCTCTATCACGCTTTTGTCATTCAACGTTTTTTACCTCTTTTTTTTTTTTGGTTTCCTTTTTCTAAATTTGAAATCATTATGTAAAAGAAAAATTACATGAATACTCTCTGATTCCATCACGATTTAACAAGATAAAGAAAATAAATACATGTAACACTTGGTAACTGTTCTGAATTTTTTTTATGACTATTTGGTTACCCACAAAAACTAAAATAGTTACATTTGTATGAAAGTTTGGCTACCAACTGCATTTTTTTATTGATGTAAGGTAACCGAGATTCTGTTACACAATATTGAATAATATTTTGTATTTTTTTTCTTACATTAAGTAAGAGAAAAACCACATTACTACTCTCTGATTCTTTCATGGTTTAATAAGATAAAGAAAACAAATACATGTAACACTTGGTAACTGTTCTGAAATTTTTTTATGACTATTTAGTTACCCTCAAAAACTAAAATGGTTACCTGTGTATGAAGGTTTGGCTATCAATTGCACCATATTCAAAATAATTTTATTTGTAAAATATTATTTATAAGTAACCAACATGATGAAGTTTTGTCACTCACTAATACGTATTTAGTTACCTCTAAAAGAAAGAGTCTAAAAAACTCAATATGAACAAACAAACAATGTCAAACTACTGGTAATAGAATCAAAGACCAATAAGCAGTATCCAACTATATAAGCACTAGTAACCAAAACACAATCAGTAGGTTTTCAAAACTAATTTTATCAACCTCCATATTTTCAAAAAGTACCTAGTAACCAAATCATAATATAGCTTAGAAGAGAAAGGAGAGAATCGAAAAGGAGCGTCGGCTACGCGCGATTAGAGAACGTGGAGAAAGAAGCAGTTGCGACAACCATTGTTGCCAAGGAATATAGCTTAGAAACAGCCATTGATGGTTATTTCGTCAACGGAAATTCAAATCAAACATTGAAACAGAGACAAAGGGGTGTAAGCTCAATGCACGGGCATAAACCTTATTCCGTTTTTGATGTTGGGATTTAACTATTAGTTAAGTAGTGTCCAATAACAAGTAACAACTGAATACATAATACATGGAATATATATGGGATTAATCAACTTTCTTTATTCGTACGGATGTATTAATTTTGTAAATAAAATATTAAAAATGTATTAATTCTGTAAATCTTTTTTGGATGCATTTTTATTATAATTTTTTCTAAAGATGTACTAGAAAGTATAAATAACTCTAAATAAATTATTATATGGCTTGTTTGAAAATATTGTGGGATCATGGATGTCTCAACCGGTCCCAATACATAAAGCCCAAATATTTTGTTTGGCCATGGAACCCATGTGGCCTACATAGTGACAAATCCTAAGTCATCTCTCTGGGCTCTTTAGTGAAATGGTTCGCTGACGAACCAACGACGGTTCAAATTGTTGTCATAGCTGATTGTGAACCTTTTCGCTAGAATACTTATATATATATATATATATATATATATATATATGAAATTTTCCACAAAATTAAATTAAGTAAATTAAGCTCGCTCACATATTGTTAATGCCTCTAAATGCTTCTATACAAGAGAATTCTCCCGATGGTTGTGATTGTGCAAGTCACCAGTTTGTTATATTGTGTCGACGACAGTATCGAAAGCATTATGATACTATCATATATAGTTTTATTTTTTTTAGAAAACCCTTTTACTTTTTTCCTCTTCTTCCTTTGCTTTCCACCACTCTTTAGGTAGGATTACTCTGGTTAATCTATATTAGAACCTTAAATCTTTAGAATAATAAAAGTAAAGATTAGTTTCTAATTATTCAATAATCATATTGTATTTCATAAAAGTTAGGGGCAATATACATATTCCTTATGTAAATAAAACCCCACTTTTTGAAAAGTATAATATAATCTCATAATCAAATACATATTTTTTTTTCTTGTATATAGTTAAGAATAATAATATTTACACAAACTATACACAAAAAATTATGCTCAGAGAGTATGATCCATGTATTGTTTACCAATAAAAATGAATAAAATATTCAATGGTAGATCCCGGTTCCTATTTTCTCTCCCCTTTTTTTACAGATAATACTATATGCACTAACTGTCCACAACAAGTTATGCACCAAGAACAGGACCCGTATATTGCTTACCAATAAAAATATATAAAATATTCAATTATAGGTCTCGCTCCTTATTTTCTATCTTTTTTATACTGTTTGTGCATAATTTTTTGTGTATAATTAGTGTCTCTAACATTACTCTTTTTATACTGCTTGTGCACAACTTTTGTGTATAGTTTGTGTCTCTAGTATTACTCATATAGTTAATAATACAATAAAAGTGTTTCAGGTTTTTTGTTAAAATCGAACTTTTTTTTAGAAAAGTTAATTTTTTTTTATATATTTTGAAAGTAATTTATGTCAACCCAAAAAAAATTACACTTATATTTACATTCTCACTTAGAAATATACCGAGAAAATATGCTTATAAAGTATTCTTAAATTACAGTTTTTATTAGTATGCATTGTCAAATTTTTGAGAAGCAATATCGGCTAAAAAGAAACAATAAATTGAATGGTAAATGGCATGTATATAAACATGGGTTCTTTACATAAGTACACAACAAATAGAAAATAATTATAAAAAAGTGCATCAATTAAATAAATACAAAAAGATTGTACATATTACAAAAATTGTACAATTCACATTAATAAGGAAACCTAAAATCAGGGACAAATAATTGTCATAATTAATAATTCAAATTCAAATATTTGGATCTAACAACAAAAATAAATTTTAATTCAAATTTAAATATTCAAATGCAAATCTTCATCTCCCTCGCATACACTTTGAAATAATAGTCCACCGCTACACTGCCGCTACACCTCACATACTCCGCCGCTACATCGCCGCGAATCTCCGTTGTCCAAAATGCCAATGAGAATAAGAAAAAAAATCGCCCTACAAAAAGTTTAAAAATAAATAGATGTAACTATTAATGTTCTGAAATTTTTTTTATAACTATTTTGTTACTCATAAATAATAAAATGGTTAACTTTGTATGAATGGTTGGCTACCAACTACATCACATTCAAACGAAATTGGTAACTTAATAAAATTGAATTGGTTACCTTGATCTGAAGGTTTGGCTACCAACTGCACTATGAAAAAACTACATGTGTGGATGTGAATTAGTTATTTTGGTATGAAGGTTTTGTTACCTTGGTACGAAGGTTTGCTTACCTTGATCTGAAGGTTTGGTAACCAACTGTACTAAAAAAAAAATTAAAGTGTGGAGGTTGATTGGTTACTTTGATATGACAGTTTGGTTACCTTGGTATGAAGGTTTGGTTACCATCATCCAGTATTCATATCCACCGCCACCATGGAAGTAAACGATGAGAGGTAGGTTGTCGGAGTAGGTGGAATCAAGTGTTTCCGTTGGTACGAAGATACGGATCCACGTATTGTTTGATTTGTTGATAGTAATGTCTTTGGTGAGGTTTGGGGAATTGTGGTTAGGATCAGATGCGGCTATTAGGATTCCGGCCTGTCGGCGAGTAATGGAGCCATCGGAGTTGAGTATAAAGCCTAGATGGGCAAAGGGGTCAACGGGAATTGGTGGAATTGCAGCAGTAGTGCACTCCTCTTTTGATGTCATTCTCTTAATTATACTCCGCTCGCCACATGACATGCTAAACTCTTCCATCCTTTCAGATCTTGTGCCTCATCCAGATTCAGCATTAACATTGGTTGATGATAAATTGCCATCTCACATTCTTTCCAGTTCAGAATCAAAAACTGATTCAGTCAGGATGAAAGAAATATATATATATATATAGAGAGAGAGAGAGAGAATACGTTGAATGAAGAAGAAGGGTGATGACTAACTGCAGTTGTTATAGATGAGGAGAGAGAGAAGAAGTCATGGGTATAACTAATCCCTAAATTAAGGAATTCTAATTGAATACTAATTCCCTAAATTAAGGAATCTTAATTGCACAAATATTATAAATAAATATGAAAGTGTATTAGTTGTGTAAAAAATTTATGAGTGGATTATTGTTATAATTATTTTTAAAAATATAATAGAATATGTAATTCATCCTATAAAGATGTTATGATGTCCTCAATAAGATCCACCAGAGGTTCTTCTTGGCTTGATAATGCTCAGGCCCAGTAATTTGATTCCTGTTTACAATTATAACCATTATACAAGGCCTAGTTATTTGATAGAATTATAAGGGTCCTTTACATAAGTATACAACAAATAGAAAGTAATTACAAGAAAAGTGCATCAACTAAATAATTACAAAAAAGAGTTTTATTAAGGAATCATATTACAAAAATAGTACAATCTATATTAATAAAGAAACCTAAAATCAAGGATAACTAATAATTTAAATTTAAATTCAAATCTTGTCTCTAACAACAATTTCAAATCCATATTTCAAAATTCAAATCAAAATGAGAAAATAAAAAATAAAAAATTATGAAGAAGCTAATGTTCATCATCCTCCTCTCTCGCCGCCACAGCTGCCGCCGCCACATCGCCACCGCTGCCACCGCCGGAGTTGCTATTCTGAATTTCTTTTGACGATTTGGTTACCCATAAAAATTGAAATGGTTACCTTTATACGAATTTTGACTAGTAACTGCATCACATTTAAAATAAATTGGTAATCAAATAAAACTGAATTGGTTACCTTATCAAATAGTTTGGTAACTAACTATATGAAATTTGGTAACCAACTGCATCACATCCAAAATAAATTAGTAACCTAATAAAACCAAATTGGTTACCTTATCGGAAGGTTTAGTAACCAACTGTATAAATTTTGGTTACCAACTGCATCACATTCAAAATATATTAGTAAGCTAATAAAACTGAATTGGTTACCTTATCAAATGATTTGGTAACCAACTATATGAAATTTGGTAGCCAACTGCATCACATCCAAAATAAATTAGTAACCTAATAAAACTAAATTGATTACCTTATCGGAAGGTTTAGTAACTAACTGCATAAATTTTGAGAAGCTATTGGAGATATATACAATTGGTTGACTCATAAATATATATATATATAGAGAGAGAAGCCATCTGTCAGGGTTTATTAGATCATTGCTAAGAAGGACTGCATTACGATTATTATCAGTTCCGAATTAAAAATTTTACTATAGTGCCAAAGACAACAATAGTGGAACAGTAATATAAAACACAAAAGATATGTTTGAATTCTCAGTTACCAGGGGATTGACATTTGCAAGACCAAGGCCTTCACCAGTTGCTAAAAATATTTCATTTTCTAGAGTCATATCATCTCCTAACCATCTTAAAATTTCGGAAGGGCAGCCTTCCTTGTGCATGTATGCACAATCATAAAGACTGTACTCAACTCCATCATAGGTAAAAGATTCATAGAAACGGGATTCTTTATTTTTCCTACCAACTCCTCTCTTTTTACTGTTGATAGTGATCTCCATGGCCTGCCAAGGTAGGTTCTTATTCCTGAATTAGGCTTCAAGATCTCTGCTGCCTTGATTGTGCAGTTATGTATCGATATACCAATAAGCACTAACTAATATATATATATATATATATATATATATATATATATATATATATAGAGAGAGAGAGAGAGAGAGAGAGAAATAATACGTTGAATGAAGAAGAAGGATGATGAATAACTGCAGTTGTTATAGATGAGGAGAGAGAAGAAGTTATAACTAATCCCTAAATTAAGGAATTGTAATTGAATTATAATTCCCTAAATTAAAGAATCCTAGTCACACTAAAATATGTAAATAAATATGAAAGTGTATTAGTTATGTAAATATTACATGAGTGCACTATTGATGTAATTACTTTTAAAAATGTATTAGAATATGTAATTGTCCCTTATAAGGGACCTAGTTATTTGAATGCTTTATACCAGGCCTAGCTATTTGATCAAGGAACATCCAAAAACAGCCCAAATAAGTTATCTGGGCCAGTTGTTTGATAGCTTTATACGAGGCCTAGTTATTAGATGGCATAAATATGGATTAATACACTGAACTTTTAATGTTTTTTCACATTGGTGATTTGTCTTCTCATTTTTTTTTAATTAGGGAATTAAACTCTTAATTTTTTTCACGTTAAGGATTGTTTTCTCAATTTTTTTAATTAGAGAATTAAAATTTTAATTTTTTTTAATTAGGTCTAAATTGATAGTGTGACATCAACCAATTAACTAATTAAAATAGAGTCACTACGATCAAAGTCTAGTAAACTAAGGAATATGTTAATGCAACACATTGAATCAAAGCAATAAAAATGATAAATGAAATAATATATCATCCAATTAAATATAAAAAATAATATTATTGACAGACCCCAATCCAAAATAAAAAATGAACCCAAATTCCCTTGTACCTCTCTATAATATTGCAATATTGCCTTCTTATATTGACAAACCCCAGTCCCAAATTCCCTTATATATTAGAAATTCCTCATTTACAATAATCTGGGAAAATAAGAATAATTAAATTCATATCAAATAAGCAACTTGATTAGACAATCAAGTTGGCAAAAGGGGCCGGAGCATCACCGACGACCTCGGAAGTTTCGCTTGAAACCGGACCGGCAGCAGCACCGGAGCTCAAAACCTCAAGCATGGCGCGATGAGGGTTGGTTCTTTGTTTTTCACACAGATCAGGCAAAAATACTCCTGCGCATTAATTTTAAAACATACAAATTAATTATTTTCTTTCACACGTCCAATTACATAAAAAAATAATAATAATAATAAATATATATTGTTGATTAGAATATATCAGTTAAATTTTGAGTTAATTAGGCCCACAGTAAAAGTCCAGAGAATGTGATTCTTTATTTTACAGGGTGTCTAACTGACAAGGATAATACTTTGATTGGAGTGGAAGAAATATAAGTTGCAAGAAATGTATAAATATAATTTATAAAATCATAAAGCTAGAAATCAAAAGCAGAAAAATGTAGTTTTTCTTGCTTCTTGAAACTATATATTTTTTGTAGATCTAGTAAAATACAATAATTTCTTGAAGGAGAGGGGGAAAACATTATATTATAATATTAATTTTCGTACGCGCTATAAAATTATTATTTTTTAAATAAATCTACTATTTTGATGGATCACGTGCAGAGCAAGTCACGTGGATTATCAAAATATGCATGTGACTGTATGTGAGCTAATTTTTGTGATAGTAATCTTACCTTTTTTTTTGCTTAGAGGAATTTCTTGCCTTTGCTTAAAATAAATTGTCATTGCTTAACATTAGTACGTATAATTAATGATTTATCTCCACAAACTTCAAATTAATATTGTACAATGTTGAATAAATAAGAGCCAAACTATATATATATATATATAATACTTTGACCATTTCAGCAATATCTTTCGCCATACCTAATGATCGGTCTATTTCAATTTGGGTAGCTACTACGTGCATGGCACATCATAAAATATAATTTGGTAAATATATATGAATTAAATTCAGCAAAAACAATTAATTCAACCACATGCATGATAAAACTAAAATTAAGTAAATGGAAATTGATATGAACATTAATTAATTTCTAGTGTTTATTTCATGAAACATGTAAAATTAATTCTTGCATGATTAAATGATAGTATTATTTACCTTCTCCGGCAGCCAAATTGAAGTAAAGGTCGACGATGTTAGGGCAGTTCTGGTAACAACTTGCGGAGCAAAGCTTGGCGGTGAGTTGTGGTTCAAGTAAAGAATCCGACGAGATTCCGACGGTTCTCCGGTCAACACCGCAAGCGTGAACACAAGCATCTGTCTCAATATGTTCGGCCATTCTTTCCACAATCACTTCCGATGACCGGCATTGGTAATCAACCTTTCCGTTTTTGGCCTCGAAATTTTCCAATAAACATCTTTTTCCGGAGGATGCAATTGCAAAGGAACAAACATTGGTGGGTAATTCCTCGCATACAATTTCACCTACAAATTAAATTAAATGAAGTAATTATTTAATGTAATCATCAAAATTAATAATTTTATGTATGTGCATGTGGTATTATATGTATTTAAACTTTTAAAGTACGTACCTAGAGTTGCTTGAAAGAGGAGAGAGAAAGCAAATATGAGCTGAATCAATGGCAATTTGATTGAAGAAGCCATGGATTATTAATTTGATTCTTTTAGAGGGTTTTGGGAGAAATTAAAGATGAAATGGGGTTGTGAGGAGAGACAAATGAGATGCTATATGTATATATAGGGTGTTTTGTGTGTGTGTGTGTGTGTGTATATATAGATATAAGTGACTGTTTATATATAGGTATTGTATATATGTATGTATATAATAATAAGCTTTGGTAAATGGCTAAATGTGTTGTGTAGCTGGCTTTGGTGGTTAATTATTACAGATTACTAATTAGTTATGCGAGTCAAAACGTGTTTTTTGTGGTTGACAAAAAATAAAGACGTGTTTGGGTGTCTAAACTTTGAATCTTCTGAATTGCTTAGAAATTACCAGTCTAATTTGTTTGTATGAATTCTATTTCTTTGAAACAATAACTAAGTTTTAAGTAGTTTGTATGAATTCTATTTCTTTCAACAACAATAACTGTTTCAAGAGGTCCAATTAATAAGCTAGAAGAACTTGTTGGGAAAGAAAGCCAAGAAGAAAATTCATACTTAACTGTTTCAAGAGGTCCAATTATTATAAGTTCTAATATCACATAATCACGAACAAATTTTTAGTTTATATTAAAATCTAATACATACTTAATTGTTGATATTATCACCCTTTTAACTTTGAATCGAAAAGAGTATAAAACAGCTTGCTATTTATATTTTGCATCTAATTATCATAAAGTTGATTTTATGTAAGTTAATCAATTAATTAATATAATATTAACATACATAAAGAAATTACTTTTCAAATATGTATTAATTGACCAAATTTAATTTCGTAATAACCATTATCTTATATTTTGGTCAGAAGTCGGAACAAATGGAGCTAATTATATTATAATGCTATACATATATAGTGTATATATATATATATAAAGGTGGTGGCGCGAAAGACTTTGAGGAGTTGACAAATGGTAGTGATGATTGGATTGGTGTGTAATTGTAAGTTTGGTGGAAACTGCAAAGCACTTATTTCCGGAAGCACAAGACTTGTTCAATGTTCTACGCCCAATTTGCCACGCATCACCATATGTCAGTTCTAACAAGGGATATATGATTTTTTGGTCACTCTATTTTAATCAATTTACAAATAGCTCATTGATTTTTTTTTTCTTACAATCAACTCAGAGTGAATTTTAATTTACTAACAAAACGTTTACAATTTCGTTAAGTCTATTCCACCTGGCCTAGATGATGTGGATCTAAAAGGAAAATTTATACCAAATGAATTTTTATGTAATTCTTTACAAATAATAATATAAATTAGAAAAGTTTGTCAAAAAAATAAAAAAATAAAATATATATATATTTAAATATTTTGAAATTAATATCAAATGAATTTTTGTTTAATTATTTATAAATATAATAATATAAATTAGTTAAAAAAATAAATGAAAAATATATTTAATTATTTTATAATTAATATCAAATGAATTTTTATTTAATTCTTTACAAATATAAATGACAACAGATATTAACCATATAGACCTCTATTATTTTTAATATTATAAAATAAAGTATTCTTTTTAAAATGTTTCAAAAATAATAATTATTTTTAAATAGCCCATCTCGTTGGGAAGAATCCACAGAATTGTGGGAATTAGAACTAATTTGGGCCATCTTTGGGATCAAGAATATTTTTGAAACATTTTAAAAAGAATATTTTATTTTATAATATTAAAAATATTAGAGGTCTGTATGGTTAATATTTGTTTTCATTTATTTTCTTATTTTTTGGCATTTTTTAATTTATATTGTTATATTTGTAAAGAATTAAATAAAAATTCAGTTGATATTCATTACAAAATAATTAAATGTATTTTTCATTTTTTTGACTAAATTTTCTAATTTATATTATTATATTTATAAATAATTAAACAAAAATTCATTTGATATTAATTACAAAAATATTTAAATATATATATTTTTTATTTTTTTTCTTACTTTTTTGACAAACTTTTTTAATTTATAATATTATTTGTAAAGAATTACATAAAAATTCATTTGGTATAAAATTTTCTTTTAGATCCATATCATCAAGGCCACGTGGGATAATTATTGACACGTAAGCTTCTTTTTTTCAATTCAGCTGTTTATGTGTCAAATTCCGTTAAAAGTCAACAGACTTAATGAAATTGTAAATTTTTTGTTAATAAACTAAAGTTCAGCAAGTTGACTGTAAGAAAAAAAAATTAAATGACCTATTTATAAGTCAATCTAAAATAGAGTGAGCTAAAAAGTATTTATTCCGTTTTAATGCTAAGCACGTAAGGATTCATTGCTTAGTTAAAAATATATAAATTTATCGTAAATCTTGAGCAAAGTTGATATCCGAGAGCCTTTGGCTCAAGTGTACTCCAGACTAAAAGTCTCTTTTTGAATTTAAATTAATATTATATATGGGATTATTGAAACTACACAGTTATAGAGACTCCATTATGTATAGAATTTAAGGAAGGATCAAGAACATTCTCATCATCTAGTATTCTTTTTTAAATAGTATTCATTTATTAAACTATTTCGTTTCGAAGATTCTTAAAAGAGAGTGGGTTCACTTGCTTTCTTTTTATTTATAAAAATATCACCCGCAGCCCCACTTATTTTTAAAAAGAATCTCTAAAATGACGTAATTTTAATATAAAATAATATTATTTAAGGAGGAGTGCTAGATAATAGGGGTGTTCAAAAAATTCGATTTTTTGGTTTTTTTACTGAACCAGTTGAAACCGATACCAGCGGTACCGGTTTTTTTCGGTTTCGATTTTTTCGATTTTTCGATTTTTTTAGACTTTTCGGTAGCGATAATGAGAATTTTGAATTTGGTAAATATGGAAAAACCAAAAAAAAAACGAAAACTTTGAAAAAAAATCAAAAACTTATCATTAATATTGATAATGTGATACATTCTACCAAGAAAAAGAACACTAATGTAGCTAGCAACCTAGCACATGGGAATATATAAACACTGCGGGTTACATATATATCAATAAACTAAACCAAATATGTTATATATATAATGAGATTCTATCCACAGCAACCGGTTGTTGGGGAGCAAACTCTTTTGGCCCAGCCGCTACAACCTGTACCGGCCTTAGACAAATTTTTTTTTTATAAGCCGCTACAGATTGTAGCGACTGGGCCAAAAGGAGTTTCTCCCAACAACCGGTTGCTGTGGATGGATACCCATATATAATTAACCAAGTAAAGTATATATTACATATATATCTAATGGCATGGCATGCAGACATATATACTTATCATTAACATTGATACTGCATGCTTTGAAAATTAACCAGTTGATTCTATATTAGCCATTAGGCATGCTGCATAGTTGATTCTCTAAAATATTTACCGCTAGTAACAAATATGGATTTTGTTAATATAATTGATTGTTAATATTTAAGTGGTTCTTAGTAAATAAATATTATTATTACACAAATTTTAATTTTAATTTAATATTTACTAGTCTCATTTCTTAGTTTTAAAAAATTTGTTAATATAAAAAAAATTATTTAATTATTGCGGTATAACCGAAAACTGAACCGAAAAAACTGGTACTGACTTTATATCGAACCGGTATTGAAACCGGTTATTCGGTACCGGTACCGGTTCTTGGTTTTCTAGGTTTTTCGATTCGGTATCTGTTATGTGACGCCCCCAAAATTAGGTATACATCACCCATCTTGAGTCACCAGATACATGGTACAGAATTCAAATACAACTTCCTAATACAACTGTCGTGTACAATACGACAAAACATAACTGTGAGTTTGAATACAATTATTGTCTACTAGAGATCATACAAACTCAAAAGGTGTCTTCAATACAATTATTGTCACACTATTTAACAGAATAGTGAGGACTACTAATACTATTCTCTGGTCCATCACTCCGTTCCCTGACTCGTCTCAGCTATATTCTCATTTCCTGAAGAGAACAGTGAAAGAAAGGGTGAGCTCAACTAGCCCAGTAAGAAATATTATGACTAAGATAATGCAGAATAAATTATCATTAGCCTTCAACAGTGTTAAACTGATAAAATACAATAAACATCAAGTTTAACTACAGCGGAACCAGCAATCCATTAAAAGAGTCAAGTAGAAAATAAAATCTACTATCTTTTATGATTTAAAAGGTTTTTCATCATCGTTATAGCTGAGACTCAGCCTAATAAATATTCCACATCATCGAATCACCCCCGCACTACGGCCAAGGATATTCTTTAGTATCACGACCACAATTATTCATGCACTACGGCCAAGAATATTTGTGTATTCATTAATGGTCATGATCATGCCAACAACTGTCCATCAATGCACTACGGGCCAATGAGAACTTTTTATTTTTACATCATTTGTAATATTACGGTCATGATTACACCGAATAATCCCTGGTCATAATCATACCAAGTCCATCTATGCACTACAGGCCACAGATGACTTTCAACAAAATATAAACATGAGGATGATGACAATGATATAAGAATTCAATAAAACAAGTTCAAGAATTATTTTATCTAGGAATTATTAACGTCCAAATTTGTCAACACGATACTGTTTTGTGGTGTAAAATTCAAGAATGATCAGAAGAAGATTTCCATGAAAGGATACTGGATGAAGCGCAAATATTAAGGATATTCCACTAATTTCATGGAGTATAGAAGTCAAAGCTTTAACCAACTGAGTATAATAAAGAATGAGATAACAAAAGAAATCACCATGCATGCGATAGACCGCACAAGTAGGTTATTCCAACAGAATAATAAATAACGAAACCAGGTCAGGTGAAATTCACATCGACAGGATGTTCCAACAGAATAATAAAGAATGGAACCAGGTCCGGTGTAAAACACACAGACAGGATATTCCAACAGAATAATAAATAATGGAACCAGGTCCGATGTAAAACACACAGACAGGATATTCCAACAGAATAATAAAGGATGGAACCAGGTCCGGTGTAAAACACACAGACAGGATATTCCGACAGAAATGTAAAGACAGAATAGTAAATGGATGTCACCAAGTATAGGGTATTCCGCGTATACCGGTTATTCCAACAGAATAATAAGGAATAACATAAGGATTTCATCAAGTATAGGGTGTACCGCGTATACAGGTCATGTATAGGGTATGCCACTTTTACAGGTTATTCCAACAGAATAACAAAGAATGGAATAACATAAGTTCTCTTCAAGAAGAAAGAATAACACCCCTTACCGTATTAAGAGATTGAATACTGCAGTAATGTAGTAACCGAATACTCTTTTTCTTTCTCTATTACTCTCTCTATACTTTCTCTCTCTATAGCTTGAACGAATTCGTGAAAAATAATGAAGCCCTAGGCCTCTATTTATAGAAGATTTATTACTATTTACGAAAGTATTTACTATTTACGAAGGTAATTACTATTGACGAAGGTAATTACTATTTACGAAGGTAATTACTATTTATGAAAATAATTACTATTTACGAAGGTAATTACTATTTACGAAAATAATTACTATTTACGAAGGTAATTACTATTTACGAAAGTAATTACTATTTACGATGGTAATTACTATTTATGAAAGAGACTCTTAGATGATGACATATGACCCCCCATAAATAATTCAACATACCACAAACGTCTAATAATAGACTCTTTATATACATCAAGGATTGAATAAAAATTACCAAAAATCATTTTAACACATATTTAATCTTTCAACAATTATTAATCATTTATAACTTGTCGTCTTAATTATTATTTAAATAATATAACATATTATACAGATGATACTGTGACAATAATTGAATCAATAATATAAGAGATATGATGCAGCAATTACTGTAGCAATAATTGAGTATAGCTGAGTGACTTCTCACGTAAGCATCAATAATCAATACCGTGTGCTACTATGTAACAACGCGTATTACTGTACTTTTACTACCTAGTAGTTCAACAGTTTTAACGGTAACACCTCCGCCGTTATTTTATAGAAAGATAATTTTGTCGTTTTCTAACGTTGTGGGGTCCACCAATGATTGTGTCGTCGTACGAATATTCCCCGATAAAAAGAATATTCCCCGACCAAACGAATATTTTATAACAACTTGCGTACTTTGCAAAATTTATAAATATTACCCACAACTATAACATTATATCAAATTTATTCCATAATATTCAAAAATAATAATTATGAAAATTCATCTTTATTTATAAAAACTGGGGTCTTACAACCTCCCCTTCTTATTAAATTTCGCCCTCGAAATTAGGGTACGTACCTGGTATATCAAAGAGGTAAGGATACCTTGATTTCATTTCAGATTCTAACTCCCAAGTCATTTCCTCAACATCGTGATTTCTCCACAAAACTTTGACTTGAGGTATAACCTTGGAGTGTAGAATATGTTCCTTCTTATCCAAGATTTGAACAGGAATCTCTTCAAACGTCAAATCTTCCGCTATTTCGTCCGGTTCTAACTCAATAATGTGGTTCGGGTCTTTCACATATTTTCGTAACATGGATATGTGAAAAACGTTATGAACACGAGACATACTTGGCGGTAAAGCGAGTCTATAGGCCACAGTTCCTATTCGATCGAGGATTAAAAATGGACCGATGAATCGAGGATTGAGTTTTCCTCTCTTTCCAAATCTTGTAACTCCTTTCCATGGAGTAACACGTAACAACACATGATCTCCTATATTGAATTCCACGTCCTTTCGATGAAGATCAACATAACTCTTTTGTCGATTTTGTGAGGTTTTTATACGTTGTCGGATCATTTGAATATTTTCCATAGTCATACGTACCAACTCCGGTCCCAACAACGTTGCTTCACCCACCTCATCCCAGCATACTGGAGAGTGACACTTTCTTCCATACAACGCTTCGAACGGAGCCATGCCAATACTTGCTTGATAACTGTTGTTGTAGGAAAACTCCACCAATGGTAAGAACTTGTCCCAACTTCCCTTGAAATCAAGGACACAGAGTCTTAATAGATCTTCAAGAGTTTGAATAGTCCTCTCTGACTGTCCGTCCGTCTGAGGATGATATGCCGAGCTAAATCGTAAGTCTGTGCCCATAGCTTTTTGCAAACTAACCCAAAATCGTGAAGTAAATCTTGGGTCTCGATCAGAAACTATGGATACCGGCATACCATGCAGTCTTACAATCTCGTTTATGTACATACGAGCAAGACGTTCAAGTGTATAAGTTTCTCGTATCGGTAAGAAATGAGCAGACTTGGTTAATCTATCAACAATAACCCAAATCGCATCTATGCCTTGAGAAACCTTAGGAAGACCGGTAACGAAATCCATGGTAATGTGCTCCCACTTCCATTCTGGAATTTCAAGTGGTTGCAATGGACCTTTTGGTACTTGATGCTCCGCTTTAACTCGTTGACAAGTTAGACACCTTGAGATAAACAACGCTATCTCTCTCTTCATATTACTCCACCAAAATGTATGACGAATATCATGATACATTTTGGTACTCCCAGGATGGATTGCAAACGGTGTATTGTGCACCTCCATCATGATTTTATACTTTAAATCAGGGTTGTTAGGAACACAAAGTCTGTAGTTGACTCGAAGTATTCCTTCTTCATCGATTCTTGCTTCCGGCATAGCACCTTCTTGCACTTTCTTCCTCATACGCATCAGCTCCAGGTCTGTAGCTTGAGCAGCTTTAACTTTATCGATTAAAGTCGGTTCTACTCGTATATTCTCCATTGTCACATGTGTCCCTGGAGTCTTCAACTCTATCTCCATCCTTTGCAAGTCACACAAAATGGGCCCTTGCGTTGACAATATCGCACTCGTACTTGCATGTGATCTTCTACTCAATGCGTCAGCTACTACGTTCGCTTTTCCAGGATGGTATTGGATGGTATGATCATAATCTTTCAACAGTTCAAGCCAACGTCGTTGTCGCATGTTGAGTTCCTTTTGAGTGAAGAAATATTTGAGGCTTTTATGATCCGTAAAGATCTCCACTTTCTCCCCATACAAGTAATGCCTCCAAATTTTAAGTGCAAAGACAACAGCTGCCAACTCTAGATCATGAGTAGGATAATTTCTCTCATATTCTTTGAGTTGTCGCGAGGCATAGGCTATGACTTTTCCGTGTTGCATGAGAACACATCCCAACCCTTTGCTCGAAGCATCACTGTAGATGACAAATCCCTCCGAGCCAGATGGTATTGTCAGAACAGGTGCTGAAATGAGTCTCCTCTTGAGTTCTTGAAAACTCTTCTCACATTCTTCGCTCCAACTGAACTTTGTATCTTTCCGAGTCAGCTGAGTCAATGGAGTAGCGATTCGAGAAAATCCTTCCACGAATCTTCGATAATAACCAGCTAAACCGAGAAAGCTACGTACTTCGGTCACTGATTTAGGTTGCTCCCAGCTTTGAATAGCTTCAATCTTTGCTGGGTCAACAGATATTCCACGACTTGATACCACGTGCCCAAGGAATGCTACTTCCTCAAGCCAGAACTCGCATTTCTTCAACTTGGCATAAAGCTTATATTCACGAAGCTTTTGGAGTGTCAGCCTCAAGTGTTGCTCATGATCTTCACGGCTTTTGGAATAAATAAGGATGTCATCAATAAAGACGACCACAAAGTGATCCAAATATTCCTTGAATACTCGGTTCATCATATCCATGAAGGCAGCAGGAGCATTAGTCAATCCAAAGGACATGACTAAGAATTCATAATGCCCGTACCGAGTTCTGAAAGCCGTCTTTGGAATGTCATCGGTTCTAATCTTCAATTGGTGATACCCGAAACGGAGATCGATCTTTGAAAAGAATTTGGCTCCTTGCAACTGGTCAAATAGATCATCAATTCGTGACAATGGATACCTATTTTTGATGGTGACATGATTTAACTCCCGATAATCAATACAAAGTCGCATACTCCCATCTTTCTTCTTCACGAATAGAACAGGAGCACCCCAAGGAGAAGTACTAGGACGAATAAAGCCAATGTCTAATAATTCCTGCAGTTGGGTTTTTAACTCCTGAAGTTCAAAAGGAGCCATTCGATATGGGGCTTTAGAAATGGGTTTTGTACCGGGTTCAAGGTCGATACAAAATTCAATCTCACGCTCTGGGGGTAGGCTAGGAAGTTCTTCGGGGAATACGTCAGGAAATTCATTAACAATAGAAATATCGTTCAAAACTGACGTATTTTTGTTTAAATCTGTGACATGAGCTAAGAAAGCTTGACATCCGTTTTTCAATAAACGAATAGCTTTATGGCTTGAGATTACCGTGATTGATTTTAATGGTTTGGTCGCTTGAATTCGCATAATAGGTTGATTAGGAATATGAAAGCTAACAACCTTATGGAAACAATCAATTTTTGCATGATAAGCAGTTAACCAATCAATCCCTAGAATCACGTCAAATGCAAGTATTTTCAATGAAATAAGATCTACAGGTAATGTGAGGGTACCGATTTGAACCAAACAAGACTTATAAACAGTGGATGTAAGGAAGGTTTCTCCCAACGGAGTTTCCACAGATAAGTCAAAATCTAATTTCTCCGGAGTCAAATTTAATCGATGAGCGCAAGTAGGAGAAATAAAAGAATGGGTAGAACCGGTATCAAATAAAGTATAGACTTCGTTAGAGTTTATGATAAGCTTACCCGTGATGACCTCATTCGGGTTCCTTGCTTTTTGGGAGGTCACAACAAACGCTCTCCCTTGCACTACCGGCTTTGACCTTTCTGGGACGGCCTTTGGTGCCTCCACCCTAGCTGAATTTGTCTTTGGTAAACGATAAAATCGGGCCAAGTGACCTTCTCTTCCACAATTATAACATGCTTTGGACGGCATCGCGCAATTTGGACTGATGTGTCCCTCCCCTCCGCATTTGAAGCATATGATAGGTGGTCTTTCTCCTTCCTTAACAACGGGTGCTGGTGCTGACGTCTTTCCATCATTGTTGAATCTCCTCTTTTTAAAATGTCCATTCTTATTGTTTTGGCCCTGATTACCACCGAAGTGGTAACCACTTCTGGCCTGCTGATTCCCTCCACACTTGTTGTCACCGCTTCGATGACCACTCTCGCTGGTATTATAATTTTGCCGGCTGCTCTCTTTTAGTTGAGTTGACTCGTTATCGCGCTCCACTAACTGAGCCCTATTTACAACATCTGAATACAAACACAGTTTATGAGAAATAAGATGTTGACGTATCTCCGGCCTCAAACCTCTTAAAAACATTCGCGCCATTCTCTCTTCATTATCCACCAAGTGGGACGCAAACCGTGATAACTCCGCAAATTTTGCCTCGTATTGCGACACGGTCATATTATTTTGTTCCAACTTAATAAACTCCACCTCCTTAATGTGGCGAATACTTTCGAGAAAGTATTTGTCATTGAGTACGTTTTACCGATTCCCACCAGTAATCTGCCTCTCTGCGCAACATAAAGGCGGCAAAAGGAACCTTTTGCTCCTCGGAGCATCCCAAGACATCAAATATCTTGGTCATCTACTTTATCCATTTTTCCGCCATAAGTGGTTTTGGCTCTCCCTTAAACTCCGGTGGTCCCAGCTCCTTGAACTGTTTAGCGGTAACCGCCCGAGAGTTTCCCGCGTTTCCATCTACGTTTTGGACAGGAGTTGCTCTCGCCTGCTGCTGCATGAATTGCATAAAACCTCTGAACATTTGATCATTCGTCATTTGGTCAGTGTTGTTGTTTGCATGAGGATTTTCGCCTTTCTGATGCACATTATCCTGATTATTGATATGTGGTGAATCAACGATCGCCTGTGCTCCATTGCCATTCCCAACATTCTCAGATGTCATTTTCAGATACTGCCACAAAATAAAAGGTTAATTGACATGTAACATATTATCCCTATATTCTGACCAACCAATAAAATAGCACATAAACTTAGATAGGTCATACTAACGAAGAAATTCCCCGTTTCTCCCCTCCTAGTACTATTCTCACATCTTAGCCAGGGATCATATCCCTAAGCTCTGATACCAACTGTGACGCCCCCAAAATTAGGTATACATCACCCATCTTGAGTCACCAGATACATGGTACAGAATTCAAATACAACTTCCTAATACAACTGTCGTGTACAATACGACAAAACATAACTGTGAGTTTGAATACAATTATTGTCTACTAGAGATCATACAAACTCAAAAGGTGTCCTCAATACAATTATTGTCACACTATTTAACAGAATAGTGAGGACTACTAATACTATTCTCTGGTCCATCACTCCGTTCCCTGACTCGTCCCAGCTATATTCTCATTTCCTGAAGAGAACAGTGAAAGAAAGGGTGAGCTCAACTAGCCCAGTAAGAAATATTATGACTAAGATAATGCAGAATAAATTATCATTAGCCTTCAACAGTGTTAAACTGATAAAATACAATAAACATACAGTTTAACTACAGCGGAACCAGCAATCCATTAAAAGAGTCAAGTAGAAAATAAAATCTACTATCTTTTATGATTTAAAAGGTTTTTCATCATCGTTATAGCTGAGACTCAGCCTAATAAATATTCCACATCATCGAATCACCCCCGCACTACGGCCAAGGATATTCTTTAGTATCACGACCACAATTATTCATGCACTACGGCCAAGAATATTTGTGTATTCATTAATGGTCATGATCATGCCAACAACTGTCCATCAATGCACTACGGGCCAATGAGAACTTTTTATTTTTACATCATTTGTAATATTACGGTCATGATTACACCGAATAATCCCTGGTCATAATCATACCAAGTCCATCTATGCACTACAGGCCACAGATGACTTTCAACAAAATATAAACATGAGGATGATGACAATGATATAAGAATTCAATAAAACAAGTTCAAGAATTATTTTATCCAGGAATTATTAACGTCCAAATTTGTCAACACGATACTGTTTTGTGGTGTAAAATTCAAGAATGATCAGAAGAAGATTTCCATGAAAGGATACTGGATGAAGCGCAAATATTAAGGATATTCCACTAATTTCATGGAGTATAGAAGTCAAAGCTTTAACCAACTGAGTATAATAAAGAATGAGATAACAAAAGAAATCACCATGCATGCGATAGACCGCACAAGCAGGTTATTCCAACAGAATAATAAATAACGGAACCAGGTCAGGTGAAATTCACACCGACAGGATGTTCCAACAGAATAATAAAGAATGGAACCAGGTCCGGTGTAAAACACACAGACAGGATATTCCAACAGAATAATAAATAATGGAACCAGGTCCGATGTAAAACACACAGACAGGATATTCCAACAGAATAATAAAGGATGGAACCAGGTCCGGTGTAAAACACACAGACAGGATATTCCGACAGAAATGTAAAGACAGAATAGTAAATGGATGTCACCAAGTATAGGGTATTCCGCGTATACCGGTTATTCCAACAGAATAATAAGGAATAACATAAGGATTTCACCAAGTATAGGGTGTACCGCGTATACAGGTCATGTATAGGGTATGCCACTTTTACAGGTTATTCCAACAGAATAACAAAGAATGGAATAACATAAGTTCTCTTCAAGAAGAAAGAATAACACTCCTTACCGTATTAAGAGATTGAATACTGCAATAGTGTAGTAACCGAATACTCTTTTTCTTTCTCTATTACTCTCTCTATACTTTCTCTCTCTATAGCTTGAACGAATTCGTGAAAAATAATGAAGCCCTAGGCCTCTATTTATAGAAGATTTATTACTATTTACGAAAGTATTTACTATTTACGAAGGTAATTACTATTGACGAAGGTAATTACTATTTACGAATGTAATTACTATTTACGAAAATAATTACTATTTACGAAGGTAATTACTATTTACGAAAATAATTACTATTTACGAAGGTAATTACTATTTACGAAAGTAATTACTATTTACGATGGTAATTACTATTTATGAAAGAGACTCTTAGATGATGACATATGACCCCCCATAAATAATTCAACATACCACAAACGTCTAATAATAGACTCTTTATATACATCAAGGATTGAATAAAAATTACCAAAAATCATTTTAACACATATTTAATCTTTCAACAATTATTAATCATTTATAACTTGTCGTCTTAATTATTATTTAAATAATATAACATATTATACAGATGATACTGTGACAATAATTGAATCAATAATATAAGAGATATGATGCAGCAATTACTGTAGCAATAATTGAGTATAGCTGAGTGACTTCTCACGTAAGCATCAATAATCAATACCGTGTGCTACTATGTAACAACGCGTATTACTGTATTTTTACTACCGAGTAGTTCAACAGTTTTAACGGTAACACCTCCGCCGTTATTTTATAGAAAGATAATTTTGTCGTTTTCTAACGTTGTGGGGTCCACCAATGATTGTGCCGTCGTACGAATATTCCCCGACAAAAAGAATATTCCCCGACTAAACGAATATTTTATAACAACTTGCGTACTTTACAAAATTTATAAATATTACCCACAACTATAACATTATATCAAATTTATTCCATAATATTCAAAAATAATAATTATGAAAATTCATCTTTATTTATAAAAACTGGGGTCTTACATGTTCGATTTTTTCGGTACCGGTTCGGTTTTTTACCGATGAGCACCCTTACTAGATAAGGAGAGTACTCTTAATCCTTTCTCATTTAGCTAATTAGTTCTCCTTCCTCTACTTTAATTTTTAAATTTTTTGTGAAAAATGTTCTTAAATCAGTATTAAATTCCTCAAAGTGAATGATAAACCAAGAAATTTTCAAACTTATTCTACAACTTCTTAAAGGAATCAAAAGTTTATCATTTGCATTTAAGAATTATACCTCTAAAAAAATGAACGAGAGGAGTTTAAAATGTTTGAGCCACAGCAGATGACAGCCCATTTAGGATATCTTCTTCAATTGAATAAGGATGGCCTACACAGCATAACCAAGCCCAACTGAATCTTATTCACCATTTAGACACTAATATACAACAATTAGAAAGTAATTACACTATTAGTGTATTCACAAAATAATTACAAAAATAACACAATTCACATTAATAACAAAATCTAAAATCAAGAAGAAATAATTACCATAATTAATAATTTAAATTCAAATATCTGGGATCTAACAACAAAAACAAATTCAAATTCAAAATAATAATTTAAATTCAAATCCTCATCCTCCTCACAGTAATCTTCTTCTGTGTTACTCCGTCGTGAATCTCCGTTATCCAAAATACCAATGAGAAGAAGAAGATTCGCCCTATAAAAAGTTTAAAAATAAATAGATGTAACTCTTATTGTTCTGAATTTTTTTTATGACTATTTAGTTACCCATAGAAACTAAAATGGTTACTTTTGTATGAATTGTTGGCTACCAACTGCATTACATTCAAACTAAATAATCGTGTGTCACGATTAAAGAATACTCAAATGTATTAATTTTATAAATAAATATAAAAAATGTATTACTTTTATAATTATTTTATCTATGCACCATTATTATAATTATTTATAAAAATATACTAAAATGTGTAATTAATCCAAAATAAATACCTGGATTTGCCTTTGTAAAGTTATCACATGTGACATGACACATTATTGTGAAGTTTTATAATTTTCGTTGAATTTATTATAACAAATATTATATTTTCACTTTAACATCTTATTTATTTTTGAGTTATTATAAATACAATATTTTTTATAATTAATATAATAAAAAATTATAAATAATGCGATAACTTTACTCTGATCAGATTCCTAATTAACGTGTTTAATGTAAAGTTTCTCCAACTCTATACTTCGTCAAAAATGAGATTTACTATTTTTACATTAGTTTTTAATATTTATACATGATCAAGGGCGGAACTAAGAATTTTTGCCGCCCTGGACTATCAAGTACCAACCATATACGCAAGAAATTGTCCCACCAATATCGATCATAAATTCAAAATATATATAAAGGTTACCTTGGCTAATTCACAAGTTTTAGCATAACAACCTCTTAGAGGCAAAATTTCAAACACCTTAAAGGCGTACTCTAAAATCCCATATTTCATAAGCATATATAATAGAGGAGCTTAGCTAAAAATTTCATCCTTATTACTCCAATTAGCATATATATAACCTCCCATCACATCAATAAAGTAATTTCAATACGTTATTTATCTCAAATTCATGAATTTAACAAGTATAAACTAGTTGTCGTTGATGCACTTTTTTTTGGTTTAAAGAAAAAAAACAAAGTTTTTTTTCTCTTGCTTCCTTGACTTTCCATTGTGGCTTATAATATTGCTTAACAGCTGGATTTTTAACAAAAAAATTGGTTCAATTGAAAGATTATATTGAATGATTATAGTGAAAAATAACATACTGAATGCTAATAGTATCATTAGATTTCAAAACCTAGATAAGTAAATTAGTCAAAGCATGGCATAAAACAAGCATAATATCAACCAAGTACTCCTATCTTAGTAATGTGCCACAATTAGCAACAAATGATTCATGAACAAGTAAAAATCAAAATTAAACAAGATAGAGGCCAACATAGCACTAAAAACTACTCCCTCCATGATGTAAAAAAAAAAAACAAGGACATCACAATCTTAAGACACAAAGGATAAAACACTTGGATAAAATCATAAACACTTATTAAAAATTATTGTACACTTGGATAAACAGAACTAAAAATTATTGTACAAACCTTTAAAGACAGATGAGAAGTCCAAGCAATTTCTTAATACAAGAAAACGGGAAAACAATATTGGGCTGTACTATTGAAAATATATAAGTACTAAATATTTTCCAAAAACTTCACCCGGGCTAAAGCTCACCCTAGCCTATACATGGCTCCGCCCATGTACATGATCCTCATTCACATCATAAATAAAAGTGGAATCCACTTTTTTTTTATTAGTGGTGCTAGAGACACAAACTATTTTACAAACATTTTACAAACTGCTGATGTGTCATACTCCATGTCAGCCTATTGATCAACAAATTGTTTAATATAGTCTTCGATCCCACACAATATGCTGATGTAAAGTATGTCACATCAACAATTTGTAAAATATTTATAAAATCGTTTGTGTCTCTAATATTATTCTTTTTTTAATGTGAATGAAAACCGTGAAAATATCAAAAATAAATATGAAAATATCACCTTTCCCAAAAAATTAACTTCCAATTTGTAAGTGTGCCAATGTGAGAAAGGAAAGAAAGATAAATGGGACCCATAGTCAGAAATCGTTACCAGCCTTACAATTCCACCTCAATCTACAACCAGCCCTATTATATCAGCCAACCAAAAAAATATATCAAAAATGTAAATTAAAAAAAAGGCATTTACAAGAACTTAAGTGAGAGGAAGAAGAGGAAGAAAAACAGAGCACCGCCATGATTACAGCCACAGGAACGGCAACCTCATCACAACTTCATTACTTCTCCGGCTCCCATTCTCTCTCCTCCTCTCTCTCTCCTTTTCAGCAATACGGTTTGGACGCCAAGGCCCTTCTTTCATTCCCCAACAAGAGAAAACAAGTAGCTGCCGGCGGCCGCGGCGGAGTACGGTGCATGGCGGTGGAGACAACCGCGACAGGGGCGGCAGTGAAGAAGAAGAGTTCATTTGAGATTCTGACATTAACTGGCTGGCTGTTGAAGCAAGAGCAAGCTGGGGTTATAGATGCTGAGCTTACCATAGTGCTTTCGAGCATTTCAATGGCTTGTAAGCAAATAGCTTCACTGGTTCAGAGGGCTAGTATTTCCAACCTCACCGGAGTTCAAGGTGCGGTTAATATTCAGGGAGAAGATCAGAAGAAGCTTGATGTTGTCTCCAATGAGGTCTGTTTTATTCAATTCTTTCTTCATAATCAAATGAAATACTACTTATTAGTAAAATTTAAAGATTTACAAGAAATTAACATGGTCATAGGGAGATAATTTATAGGACTCATAATCAAGAAGATATTTCATATTATCACCATCATTTAAAAATACATTCAAATCTATTTAACATGAAATATGGTAGCTACAGTCAGAGGGGAGGCAAATATGATAAGAGCTTCTATTTGTAACAAGTCTGAAAAGCAAGTGATATTCAAAAATGATTGTCCCGTTTTATAAATTCATCCATATTAGAGAAGTTGTCAATTTCCTGTTTAACCTTGTAACTCAATATTTAAAGTGAGAAACTTGATATGAAATACTAGACAATAAGGGCAATATAATTTGTAACATTATAGCACTTTTTAGTCTATTTAGGAAAGAGACTATCATTCTGGGACATGTTTTGTTTTGCATAGTGTTTATATCAGTTTACTTGTACAATTAAGTAACTTTATTAGAGAAGAAGTGCTACAAAACAATATAAATCAGTTTCTTAGCAAGATCGAAGTCAATTACTAAAAGTGATTATGATTGTGGTGAACAGGTGTTTTCTAATTGTTTGAGGTCAAGTGGAAGGACGGGGATCATAGCATCAGAGGAAGAAGATGTACCGGTGGCAGTGGAAGAGAGTTACTCTGGCAACTACATTGTGGTGTTTGATCCTCTTGATGGTTCATCCAACATTGATGCTGCTGTTTCCACTGGATCTATCTTTGGAATTTACCACCCTAATGATGAATGCCTTGCAGATTATGGTGACGACGATTCCACGGTACGTAAAGAAAATTCCCATAATTTTATTCCTTCTGCAACATTAATTCAATAGCTAGGAAACATATTGTTATTAGCAAAGGCAGAAACCAAGAATCTTGAGACTAACGGTTAAAAACAAAATGTAAAACCTAGATAATTAATTATTTCAGCATGTACCGAAATGGAACCTTACGATTTAGGAATAAGACCATACTAATCATACAGTACTTGATTGCACAATGCAGCTTGATAACGCGTCACAGAAGTGTATAGTGAGCGTATGCCAGCCAGGTAGCAACCTTCTTGCTGCTGGATACTGCATGTACTCGAGCTCTGTGATCTTTGTTCTGTCCATAGGAACGGGCGTCTTTGCGTTCAGCTTGGACCCCATGTATGGTGAATTTGTATTAACTCAGGCAAACATACAGATTCCAAAATCCGGGAAGATTTATTCATTCAATGAAGGGAATTACCAGTTGTGGGATGATAAATTGAAGAAGTACATTGATGATCTTAAGGACCCTGGTCCAAGCGGCAAGCCATATTCTGCGCGATACATTGGTAGTTTGGTTGGTGATTTTCACAGAACACTGCTATATGGTGGTATTTATGGGTATCCCAGAGACAAGAAGAGTAAGAATGGAAAGTTAAGGCTGTTGTACGAGTGTGCACCAATGAGTTATCTGGTTGAACAAGCAGGCGGAAAAGGATCAGATGGTCATTCCAGAGTTCTTGATATTATGCCAACTGAGGTGAGTTAAATAAAGACTACATGGTGATGAGGAGGAACTAGTTTTTTTTTCTTTGCATCTTTTATTTAATCATGTATTTTATGTTTGTGGCAGATTCATCAGCGAGTTCCGCTTTTCATTGGCAGCTCTGAGGAAGTGGAAAAATTGGAGAAGTACTTGGCTTGATAAAAATGTGATTTTGTAAAGAAAAATCATTATATTTTTTTACCGTTCTTAAGAAATTTAATGTTGAAATACAAAAAACAGTTCACAAAGCTAAAGAGGATTTGTTCATGCTCTACATTTGGAGGAATTTGTTAAATGAGGGGAAAAGAATTACAATAAAATCAAGGAAATTGATATTTTCATATTATTTTTTGATATTTTTACATGTAGGACTCACATATTAGTTGATATGTCCAATTTTTATGGAATAATATGTGGGGCGTGTAGAAATATCAAAAAGTGATATGGAAAGGCAAAAAGAACATTTAGCCCATTGTGTTCGTAAAGTTGTAAGCATTGAGCCACTGTACTTTAAAAAAAAATAGGCCCACTGAACTTTTTAAAAGTTCTTAATTGGGTCATTCTGTCCAAAAAAAAATTGGACGAAATTCTAACTTCTCTTTTCGTACTTGGCTTTTAAAAAAAATAAAAAAAATAAAATGCTAACATGGCTTCCAACGTGGATTATTGACTATGACTGTGATTCTACGGTACAACATCATTTCTCTCCCATACTATGTTTCTTTTAAGCTATACAAAGAAATAAAAAGAAAATCTTGATGCAACACAACTCCAGATCCTGATGTCAGTATATATTTAACAGGGAAAAAAGAAGAAATAAAGTAGCCTAAAGGGAAAAAAGGGGGGAGGGGGAGGGGGAGGGGGGAAATTGGGTCAATCTAACAAAAATGATAGTTGGGGTTAAACTTAATAATATAGATCTCAACCTTTTTTCTGATGTTGTTCATGTATGGGTAACACAGCTCGACGAAGCAAAAGAGAAATGCATCATCAGTGTTTGCCAACCAGGAAGCAACTTATTGGCAGCTGGCTACTGCCTGTATTCAAGCTCATTGGTTTTCACTCTTTCAATAGGGAATGGTGTGTTTGGATTTACCTTGGATCCAGCATATGGGGAATTTGTTTTGACACATGAAGATATTAAGATACCCAAATCAGGCAGAAAGATTTACTCATTCAACGAAGGAAATTATGATCTTTGGGATGATAAGCTGAAGAAATACCTTGATCACCTACGGCAGCCAGGTTCTAACGGCAAACCATACTCAGGGCGCTATATTGGCTGCCTTGTTGGTGAAATTCATAGGATTCTGTTATATGGCGGCATCTACGGGAACCCTAAGAACTCAAATGCTAAGAATGGAAATTTGAGGCTCTTGTATGAGTGTGCACCAATGAGCTATTTGATAGAACAAGCCGGTGGGAAAGCAATAGATGGTCATCAAAGAATACTTGACATAAAACCAGAGCAGGTAAACTTTCATTATTTCTTTTGCATATCATATCAAGAAGAAAGTCTAGTCTAATGTGCCACATCTATGGTATTGCCGGAAAACAAAAGGGAGCCCCAATATAAAACTGGTAACAACTCACAAACACATCTGACCAAGCTCATTATTTTTCTTTGGTAGGTTCACCAGCGTACTCCAATATTCATTGGAAGCCCTGATGAAGTCGAGAAACTGGAGAAGTACTTAGCTTGAAAATCGTACACTACAATTCAGAATTGTACTTTCTACATTATTCTGTTCTATTCTTCAAGCTTAACATACATTTCATGGAGTTTAACCGAAGAAGACTTGTAATGAATCCTATATAATTTGGCACCACGTCATTCCAATGTGCTAATGTAATTCAACACAACAAAGACAACCCCTTCAAAAGAAAAGGGTGTGTATTCAGCAAATAAGACATTACATCAATATGTGGAGCTTTGTGTTTCCCATAACCCTTTTATAAGATCCTGGTATTTGCAACTAGCAAGTAATGCTGATAAAAGCCTAATACTAATAATTCCAATAATGAATATGGTTAGGACATAAACTGTTATATTCTTTTACTAATTTCCTGTACTGGTACCATGTTAGCCATACAAGTCATCATGGTTGTTGAGGCAGTCCGTAACTGGCAGAGAAATTCTCCTGATCTTGGGAAGGGATTCTTTGATTCTTCACTGCATATAGAAACAACAAATCTATATTAATAATCCTACGCCCTTGTACGAAAATGCAAGGAATAAAACAAAATGTGGAAAGGTAAGAAAGAATTACCAGGACTTAATATCGTAATACATTTTGTTACGGATTTCATAGATGTCACAGAATCTTGCCCTGCTCACAATGAAAGTTCTTCAATATTCCATAGCAAACAAATATGACCTGATCATTTTATAGAAGAAATGATGACTCTTTACCTGGTATATTCATGTTTTTCTCAGAAATAATTTCTGTCACAGTAGATGAAAGCTCTGATATAACTTGATTAGCACCATTGACTGCATCCTCTGAACTGTGTGGTGACCTGTATATTATTCATAATTAAATTACGAGGGAACCATTTAGATGATCCTATAGCCTATAGGGAATAAATAGGAAAGCTGAGCATGTAAACTTACCCTGAAAGTGAATCTGGAGAGGAATCCATGTCTGGCTGATATGAATAATTCAGTTCTTCACCACCAAGATCAAAGTCACCCAACAATTCAGAGAAGGAGAAGTCTGGACCCAAAACATCTAAGTTGGGAAAATCAAAGTCAAAATAATCCACTTCCTTTTCAGTCTCAGATGCTGCCTCACAAGTAATTGGTTTATCCAAGTTTGTTGCTATGCCAGAACCATCAAAGTTGAGCTTTCCTTTTACATGATCCCTCTTGCTGAACCTTTTCATGTTTGTCTTAATTGGTGAGGAAGAAGAAATATGACAGTTTCTCTCAATTGAATAGAAGGACATTTGTTTAGCAGGACTGACTGTAATCGTCTCCGAAGCAATCACAGTGCAGTTAGTGGATGTCATTTGTTGAGGGGTTACATCATTAGTGGAAGTAGCATTTGTAACTTTTGGTGTAGAAACAAATTTGTCAGTTGGAGAGGATGTTGCTCTGGGAGGTGTATTGGGTTCAGATGAATTAGTTGGAGGTGATTGACTAGGCTGATTAAACAAACACTTGGCAACACTGGATCCTTGAACTGGTGACCCACTGGGTATATTAACACGGGGTGATGCTTTAACTGCAGAATACTGCAGACTACTAGTCGACACATTGCTTAGTTGTGTGAGTGTATTTGTATCTGGAAGGGAAAAGATATGAGTAAGTTTAAGTTCGCGAGGTGTTTATGAGGTAGCCATAGATTTCTAAAAGAACATACCTTTTGCTTGCAAAATTTTGGTGGATGATTGACTACGAGATCTCTTTGCAGTAACAGAGGCATCTGAAACATCTTTAGAACCCTTTCTCCGTTTTGAAGTTGGGAGATTTGTGCTAGGTGTAGAAAATTTTGGGAATCTGTAGGAGTGCTGAAGGGCCTAGATGCCGACATCACAACTGGAGTATTGTACAAAGGAAAACCTGAAGAAATGATAAATAAAACAAGGGCATTATTCATTAGTCAAAGGATATACATTACATATGTCAACACAGCCCAAGTATAAAGTCACACCCCAAGTAACAGTAGATTGCATACTTATGGCCATATGTAGTTCTTGATTGAGAAGAACAAGTCAAAACTTAGATTCACATCAATTAAATTAGTTTCTCAAGGATAAGACATGTCTCTCACATTAACAATATGTTGAACGAAGTGATATCATGACTAAATTAGAGAAGCAACTGTCACAAGACTCTGAGCATCAACAATTCCAGCCTACTAGGCTCAAGTCTGGTATTGCACGTGTAAAAACCTAAATACCACATCTAATCTCAAAAATGACAAGAACACAGATGGTATAACTCACCATTCTTTGTATAATGATACGGACAAAGCTTCAAACATAACTGTTACAAACTGAAACTTCCAATATCATCAAATTTTCCTACTTCAAACCCAGGGAAAAAAACAAACTAAAATTTGCCTGGCTTCAGTCAACAGACCATATAAATTACTAACTCAATACAGAAACACGCTGCACAATATATGAAGTCATTTATTAAGGGCTGAGAAATGCTATTTAGAATTATAAGCACATCACATAAAGCTAACCATATTTCAACATGGAATACATAGCCATAAGTTAACAACTGAGCATAAGTTAATTATATCATTCCACAATCATGTTAACCTAATTCAGTTCAACTCAATCAAATAAAATTAGGGCAAGAAAAATACCAGCAGGAGATTCAGTAGTAGGATCAATTTGGGGAACTGAAATTGCAGATTTTGGGAGTCCAACTGGGGGAGGCAGAGGAGCAGCAGATGTGCCAATGGTATAAACATTCATAACATCTTGCATACCCCTCAATAAATGTTGGACCCGGAATTTCTCCTGTTCAAAACATCTCTTTTCTTGATCCAACATCACCTTCTGTTCCTTCAAACTTATGTATTCATCTAACATTGCCCCCAAACTCAACAAACTCCTCGGTGCCTAAAAACCCAACAACAATTCTTTAATAAAATTAAACAACACATACATATGTATGAATTCAAATGGGTTTTACATAGATTTGAAAAATAGGGTACCTACCTCTTGAACTGGGGATCTGGACATGAGATCAGAAGCTTCGTTACGGAAGGTGGAACGGGTGTTGGTGTAGTTGTTGTCAGCGAGGTATCGGTCCACTATGAATGCAATTTGGACCGGCGTTACTTTTCCTTTCCCCATGTTTTCTGCTTTTCTTGATTTGGTTTGCTTCCCCATTTGCTCAAACTTGAATAATCAAACAAAATAAATTTGGGAAAAGAAAAGAAAGCAGAATGAGAAAAAAGATAGCGCAAAGAAAGGTACTGTACATCTAAAATGAGAGAAGGGAGCTGAGCGTATTATACAAAACGCGGGAATTTTGAAATTTTTAGAGGAAAATGTTGGTATGGGCCATGGGGATACAAACTTATTTTAGCGGTTATTTTGCTCTCCTGTTGAAAGTGTTTAGGCGGTAATCGGAACGAAATTATCGTATTTTGGCGGCAGAAAAATAAGTGGGGAAATATTCCAAAAACGTGACATGACTACACTTTCATTTCATTTTTACAATTTTGCCCATAAATTTATTGAGTTTTTAATATTTATAACATGATATGAAATTACGAGAACGTTTTGGATAATGTTAAAATTTAAAATTCTTAATATTATTTTTTTTTTATCATGTTAACTAAACCTTTCTAACAAAATAATTCTTTATAATTTTTTTATAAAGATTTATTTCTCGTGTTTACATTATACCCTCTATATGTTCAGTTAAAAATGTCGTAAATATATTTTTCATTCAAATTCTTTAAAAAAGTATAGAGAGAATTTAAATAACTTTTTATTTTACTTACAATAGACCCCACACTAGTATTCTTTATATATTTTTTTAAATAGTGGACCATAATACTTTTAAAGATAAATTAGACTTTAGAATTATGCACTTTAATAGGACAAAAAATTTGTACTTCAATTATATTTTATAGGACAAAGTTATTTGTAAGAAAAATAGAAATTGAACTTTTTCATGATTGTATATTTTTGTTATAAATATTAATATTCTTCTTTTTTGTTAATAAAAGAGATTTTATTTTTTCATGACACCCAAAAACACCTATAAAAACATAATCAAAACAAAAATCAATTATTATATTTATTATTTTTCTTTCTTTAACTTTTACTTTTATTTCCAATATTCGTAGCGGGTACTGGGCTTCTGGCCCAAAACGCGAAGCTTGAGAAACCCGAAGCCCATAAGATGAAGCATGTGAGTACTGCAGTTACGAGATAACGTCCACCTGAATTTATCAAAATCTAAGAGGAAGAAGAAACAAAATGGAACAAGGTCTTCTCTCATGGAGTCCTTGCCGCCATTTTATTTCATTCACATCCCCTCTATGCCCTACCCTTTCTGTCAATAACCCACCTCAACAAATTTACAGCAAAACCAAATTTTTCTGTATCCGCAACTCTCGAGTCTTTTGTAGACGACAAACCAGTAGTACTCACAGCTAGAGAGAGAAGGAAGATGAGAAATGAGAAGAGGGAGAATAATCTCACCAATAACTGGAGAGAAGAGGTAGAAGAGAGGCTTTTGAAGAAGCCCAAGAAAAAGTACAAATCTTGGACCGAAGAACTTAACCTTGATAACCTCTCTCTTTTGGGTCCTCAATGGTGGGTTGTCAGAGTTTCCAGAGTTTCGGGTCATGAGACTGCGGAACGGCTCGCCAGGGCGCTTATTAGGAACTTCCCGGACATTGAATTTAAGGTTAGACTTATTAATGTTAAAAAGAAGTCTGATTAATTTTGGTCATTTTTATCTATTAGTTTGTTGGATAATGGATATCTTATATAAGCTCATTTGTTCAAAATTTTGTATGAATTAGCAATTTTTTTAGAGTTGTATTGATGATATATATAAAAGAGTGTCATTTAAGGAGTAGTGCTAGATAAGTGGAGTGCTCTTGATCCTTCCTCTCTCTCTATATATGGGAATTGGGTTCACTATGGGAGGGAGTACAGTAGTTCTTTTTTAATTTCTTAATTCTGGTGGGTATGTAGATAGGATTTTCATTGAGAAGAAGCTGTATATCTAATACCAGGAAATTATTTACTATTTCAGGGTAATTCAGAATATCTAGGAATACTAGGAAATTATTTGGAAGAATTTGAAATAGTTCAACCAAGTAAGATGAATTGGATCATAACAAATGAAACTAATAACATGAAATATAGAAAGAACTAAGAAGATGATAACAGGAATGATGACTGTTACTAACTTAGTTAATCTAAGTTGAAGTGATATGTAAATGGATGGGTTACTTGGTCCATAAACGTGCTCACATGTTTCCTATCAGTAAAAATACTAAAACAGCCCATTTTGTCCTTTTGATCCTTCATTCTTGTTGCATTCGGTCATTAGAAGGTGAAAATGTGATGGAGTTAAGCACAGTTGTGTACCACATCCACTTTCGGTTTATTTAGTAGGATGATGGAAAAATCTTTGTATGAGATGTTTAATTTTTGAAATCAAACATTTATAATCTAATCAACCTCCCAGTGTTCATTATCAGGTATATGCTCCAGCTGTACAGGTGAAAAGGAAATTGAAGAATGGATCATACTTGATCAAAACCAAAACCAATTTTCCCTGGTTGTGTTTTTCTGAGGTGTGTATTGAACAAAGAAATGCATGACTTTATACGAGAATGTGACGGGATTGGAGGCTTTATCGGATCAAAGGTTGGAAATACGTAAGGATTTACTCTTGTATTTGCTCAACTATTTGAATTTGTTAGAACTACTAGTTTTTAATCTATGATGCATGGTGAACCTCTTGTTAGAGTATTATTAATTTACCATTTCTACAATTGGGAAACAGGAACCAGTAACTAGAAGAGCGAACTAGATTTTAGAATTTGTTGAGCTTCTAAACTATATCAAACCCTCATCTAATCCAAGAAAAATACATAAAGCATGCTATTACTTGACATTAAGATACCCCATGTCTATAATTTAGTTTTGGTTGTTCCCCTTGGTCCACATTTTTTAGGGTCTGATAGTGTAGGACATATATCTATATGGTTCTCACTGTTGTTTGGTAACACACTACTAAACCTGGAAAACTTTTTAAAATAGTAGTTTATGTCAACTGAACAAATTTTATGGTATTGTCACTCCCCTGGTTCATCCATTTAGGGGCTGCTAGTATAGGGAAAACGTCTATATGGTTCAGGAGTGCACTATAGTTGTGGCAGCACACTGCTGAACTGAAACATTTTCTTAACAAAAGTTTATGTCAACTGCACGATGTTTCAATGCTGTAAGTATTCAGAAAAGTAATAATTTGTTCCAAATCTTTTTTTTGCTTGACTAACATTTAGTTTTGTTAACAATCTTCCAGTTTCAACGGTAGGTTTTCACACTAATACCATTATTTTCTGTTTATCAACTTAATTTATATCTTTTCTGTATACATTTGTAGTAAACGACAAATTAATAAACCAAGACCAGTATCAACTGCTGACATCGAAGCAATATTCCGTCAACCAAAAGAAGAACAGGAAAAAACTGACAAAGCTTTCGAAGAAGAGCAGGAAAGAGAAGGAACTCTTAACTCAGAACAACTCAATCCAAGCTCTGATTTAGCTTCAAACGATGTAAAAGGTTCACCCAACTCAAAAAGACGGGCCAGAAAAGCTTCAGAGCTCCTTGCTGGTGATCTGACAACAGAAATTGATGATAAGATCCTACTCCCAGGTTCAACTGTTCGAGTTCTATCTGGGTCATTTGCAGAGTTTTCAGGCACACTCAAGAAGCTAGATCGTAAGACGAGAATGGTATGCTCTCTTTATAGTGGTTAATCTGAAGAAGTGTAACCTTTTTTTCGGTAGGATCTATTCAACAAGTAAACAAGACTCATAATATGCAGGGCTATTTATATAAATTGCATTTATACGAATTATATATTGAAAAAGACCTATAAAATATATATATATATATATATATATATATATATATATATCATATGTTGCCTCATACTAGAGAAGGTATTTGAAGTGACTATTTTGTATGGTATAATTGCAACTATAAAATGACGTTCTGAAATTTCTTATCATGCAGGCTACTATTGGGTTTACATTGTTTGGGAAGGAGACCTTAGCAGACATAGATTTCGATGAAATGTTAGCAGAGACAAAGTGATTAATACAGATCTCTGGATATATGTTCTTTTAATGGTAAGTTACCCCACATATCAAGTCGCTCGATCCTTCGTAGATATTATTAATGCAAACACAACACGAATGCAGTAATTCACACATTCCTACACCTTTCCTTTTCAATCTAGTAACTTTGGTTGGAAACTTAGAACTACTTGGCCTTCATAAAATATTGCTTCCTCTATCCCGCGAAGATTGTCACCTCTTTTGGATGTGTTCGGCACAGATTGTAGGACTCGACAAAAACATATTTATACATTATATTTTCAATATATTTGTCTATTCTTAATATATTTTGATATTTTATTTTCAAATGATAATTAAAAATATAAAATGTGTCTTGGCATGTCTTCAAATCTGTGCTAAACACACTAAAAAAAAGGTTACAATCTTTGTAAGACACTGAAAAGAATAGGTTACATTCTTTGCATGACAGAAGTAGTTTAAAATCACATAATTACCTCTGGTTTCCAAAGAAAGATCGAGTGATAGGGGTTCTACAATACCTGCACATGTTGAAACAAACATATGGGGTTCATTCTAAGACTTATCAGTCTGCTGCGTAAGCTACATGGAATCTCTCATTTTTCTCTTTTTCCAAAGACACTGATTTTGATACTTGTTATTCTCAATTAATTTAGTTCTACAATAGACATGTCATAAATCTAATACCAAATTCTATAAAATATGAGGTTTTAAAAGACCTAGATTGTGATTGTGTATAAATCATGGGATCAGGGGAGATGTTTGTTTTTTTTTTACTTTTTTGGCCTCACGAGACCGTATAAGGGATGGATTATGGAAGAAAGGGGAGGGGAGGGAAGGATGCAACAGCGGAAGAGCATATGCAGAAGAAAAAGCAGAAAAAGAAGAATTAGAAGGATAGAAGACGAGAGAGAAATTGAGAAGAAATAGAACAAAGGTACAGGTAAATGATTTTAATATTCTTTTTGTCAAGTTGTGATCCTATAACATAAACGTTCAGACCTTCTTTAGGACAAAAATCTCATTTAAGGAATCCTAAACCTACCAGAGTAAGGAAATTCCAAAAAGTATTCAATTAATATGAGCCTGGGATAGGGTGCCTAGATTAAGAGAAAGTGTTCAATATAATGGTGACAATAACCTTAGTGATGACAATATGTCAATCTCTCCCAAGTTCCATCATATTTTTGAGTGTGTAGAATAGGACTTAATTTTCATAGTTGGGTTTTAGATTAAGTTGGAGTAAGAGACAGAATATATGGAGTAAAACATGGGATTCATTTTCAAATTTCTACAACCAGTTTAGGATAAAAGGCATTGTTGAGTTGACGTTGTTGAGTTGAATACTCGCTGATGAGTTGAATAATTTATGGAAGATTCCCCAAATTCCCTAGTCTCTCTTTTTTCTTTCTCTTCCCTACCTCTCTTCTTAACTTCTAGCATTTTCTTCCTCTACTGTCTTGTTTCTTCTTCGCTAACCATTTCTTTCTCTCTTTTATTCCATACTTCGTTAGATTTCGTGTTGCATTTGCTCATCAATGGATTAGTAACAAATGTAAATTATGTTGTAAATACTTTGATTTTCCAATGTGGCTACTGAATTCACTCTTTTGTTGAAACATTGATTTTGATATCCATGAAATGATTTTTTAAAAAATCAGGTTTTGCATTATTGGTAAGGTGAAGTTTCAATTGGCTGATGCTTGCTGCCTCTTGTGCAGAGTTATGATACTCGTTCTTATTGACTTGAGACTTGTATTTGGTTAATCAAGGTAGTGTATCCAGGTATGTCCTGGCTTAGCAAAACCTGTGTAGTTTCTATTTAAGAAATCTCCCATATGATTCATGCTATAACCTCATAAAAAAATTAAGTAAACAAGATTTACAGTGGTGTGTAAATCCATTCATGCGCCAATTTGGCTATGTAGTTTTATAGAAAATTTACAGCCTAAGGCACCTTCTGACTGGTTTAAGTTTAATTTTGTTCATCTAGGTTGAGTTTTTCCTGATGTCTTTGCCAAAACATCCAGATAGTGAGGTTGACATTCTCTGCCTCCCAGTCAGTTCCTCTAAGAAGGAAATTTAATTTCTGGATTATGACAAAATCGCAGCTTTGTGATTCCTTAGACATTGTCTGAGAAAGTTCCCCCAAAACAAGTTTATTTATCTTGTGTTCAAACGGTGTTGTAGGCATCCAAAAAGGAAATGCGGAAGCACCCAGGTGTTCTAGTTTGTTTTCTCAATACCCCAAAAAAGGGGGTTCCATTTGGCTTGCCTTGGTCCACCAGCTACTGGTATATGATAGAGTGGTTCCTTGCTTAGCACGAGCTTATGCAGAACTTTATTTATTGGCTGTCTGTAAAAACTTTAAATGCCTTGGCATGGTGATTCTTGTGACACTGATTGACCTGACCAATGTTGGACTTATGTCTGCTAAATGATTTCATACTAGTGGTACCACATAAAAACTTAAAATGCCTTAGCATAGTGATTCTTGTGACACTGATTGATCAATGTTGGACTTATGTCTGCTAAATGATTTCATACTAGTGGTACCGCCATCAATTAGTCTTATAACTTCAGTTTCACACTTATTCTAATTCAATTATTTTGCAACTTTTTATTACTATTTGTCGATGGATGAACTTGAGTACATACTTGGTGCTTTTTTCTTCTGAGTTCTGTGATCTGGATATTGTATGTTTTTGGAATTAAAGGACTAAGGATACCCTTAAATTGCCTTTCCAGTCATTGTCGGAGGGCTATACTCTTCTTCAGCTCAGTGCATGACCCTACGGCCACTGACCCGATCTTTATATTCATGGTAGAAGTAAATGGAAATAGGCTGAAAAGTATGGTCCAATATAATGGTGAATTGGTGGTCCTGCACTACTATAAGCTATTGAAAGCTCCGCAGTAACTAGTATAAATGGTACTCTCTTAGTCCACAAAAACTGTTTCATTTGCTTCTGTTTTTTTATTTCCAGTTGAGGCATCCTGATACACCCATAAACTTGAATCTTAGTTCTTACAAGACCCGATCAATTCGATTAGGTACTCGTCATCTATATTCATTGTTCAACTCTTTGACAACACAAAAAATTACTTGTTCAACAAAATAAAAAAAGCTCTGTTCTCCTTCTCTATCTATCCGGTCACGATCACCGGACAATAGCTCATTTTGTGAATTCCTAAAATTATTAATTGATTTGACTTTATTTGTTTTTAATTTATTGTCTAGTTAATATTGTAAAACTAGATAAGAAATGTTATTAATTATATGATTATTATTTTGAAATTTTAAATAAATTTAACTTTAATTACGATTAAAGTTAATTATGATTAAATCCTAGGGAAGTGGTTAGCATGGAGTTTATTTTTAGGTAAGTTGATCAATTGACCAATAGAGTGTTGACACGCAGGCGAAATTTTATGTGTGTCACTGTGTCAGCATTCTATTAGTCAATTGATCAATTTATCAAAAATTAAATTTCGGATCCAAATCCTAGACTAGATGTGGCCCGTGGCCCGTGGGCGTGAATATGACAACTCACCCCTCTTCAGCCGAAAAAAAAGGGTGATTTACATTTTCTAATACATTTTTAAAAATAATTGCATCAATAGTGCACTCATAAAATATTTTCTTATCCCTTTAATTTAGTTAGTGTTTTAATAAGTTACAATTCAGAACTTTCTCTCTCCTCCCTTCTATTCCGCTCCGCCGACCTCCTTTCCATAACCATCGCAACAAAGTTTTTCAAAACTTTATCTTCCAAAACTGTGTATACACATACTAACAGACATTTATGTAAAGAAGAGAAGTTTAAGAAAAGGACTAGGCCATGGAAGAGATTCGAAATCTTGAGGGTGAGAAAAGCCCCAAACTTCTTGATTAGCCTTAAAACACCATCCTTGGAGTAATCAGCCATGGCCATAAAGCACAGTAGAATGGCTCGTCGTCAAGCTCACATCTTTTCAGGCATAAATAACGGAAGTGAAGAGTGAAGTTTATTCTCGGTATGTGAATAATGAATTAATCGATCAAAATCAAATCGATGATGAACTTTCTTTCTCGGTCCTCTGGAAGAGGGGGCGTGCGTTTTACAGTGAGGCGACATGTAGTGTGTACGAAAGTACAACATGGAATATGTTGCCCCTTTGTATGTTAACTTTTTGTCCTTGTCGAGGCGGAGTTTGTCTTCTTTTTTTTCTTTTGATAATGTTGTTAGCCAAACCTTCATATAAAGGTAGTCAATTCAATTTTATTGAGTTATCAATTAATTAGTGCATTCTTATCCCTTTAATATCAAACTCTTTTAACCTTCATACAACAGCTTCTGAGGCTTATTTGCAAATAACAAGTTGGCTTTGAAAAGAGTTTGATATTTTCAGTCGGCTAAAAGACAGGCTTTGTTTGATAATTTTTTCAAAGTGTAGTTGGTAGCCAAACATTTATACCAAGGTAACCAATTCAGTGTTATTAGGTTACCAATTTATTTTGAATGTGATGCAGTTGGTAGCCAAACTTTCAAGTAGTTGGTTGCCAAATTTTTTATATCAAGATAACCAAACCTTTATAACAAGGTAACCAATCTACCTCCACACCTGCAGTATGAATTGGTTACCTTGGTCTGAAAGTTTGGCAACCAACGGCTTGAAGGTTTGGCTACCAACTGCATCACATTCAAAATAAATTGGTAACTTAATAAAACTGAATTGGTTACCTTGGTATGAAGGTTTAACTACCCACTGCTTAAAGGTTTTGCTAGCCTTACCCTAATCTACCCAATCAAATTTCTTAACCAACAACCCCACCATTTCTCTTTCCTCAAATCCATTCCCCACCACCCCATTCTTTCTCTCCTCCACCATCTCCACCACTTCTTCCACCACCTCCACCACTCCTTCCATCTCCCAACCCACCACCACCTTCAATTGTTGTACTTCTTTCACTTGTTATTATTATTCTCCTCTGTGGTTTTTTGGTTGATTTTAGGATTAGAATTTGAGTTTTTTCGTCTGGAATTGATTTTTCATTATGTTACTGAAAATATGAACGCCCTGAGATCTTGTTCCGACCCTTATTTTGTCTGGGGAAAGAGAGGACGGAAGGCCAGGCTTCTTTTGTATGAATGTTTCTGCTTCTTCTCGATTGATCCGCTGTTGAAGATGGTTATCATCTATAAAAGCTTTCGGATTGTTCTTCTATGGAGCATTCGTTTCTGTCTCAATTTTTGAATATTTTATTTAGTTGGTAACTGTCGTATAAAGTGGAGTAATTTTCTCCTTAAATCAAGGTGTTTCTATTTTTGTTGGTTTGGGTTATGTGACGTGGATTGCACTACTATTGATATTATTATATATTATTGCACTATTACTATAATTATTTAATTGGTGCACTATTCTTGTAATATTTTTTTATTTGTTGTATACTTATGTAAAGGACCCAAAAAAAAACTCTGCTGGGATAGATAAAAGCTGAGAAAGTTGGTTAAATTAAATGTACATTTATATAATACAGACTGAGTCGTCCATATCATCCCTATAGGGTATAGTGATCCCCCACTCCCTACTCCACTTGTCTAGTTGTCACAAATTAAATAAAATGAGCTGTTAAAATGTTTATTTAAATTAAAAAAAAACTTGATATTAAAATGTCATTTAAATTTCGTTAGGAGATTAAAAAGATTCACTACTTCTCTTTATTCTTTGAAATTCTGAAATTTGGGTTTTCATTTTGAAACAAGGGGAGTAATATATGTTGAGGATTCTGTTATCATCAAGTGTAAATTGATTAATTGACCAATACAACGCTGACATGCAGAGAGATCACCTCTCGACCTGCGTATTGATATTATATTAATTATATTTTTCTTATATCTAACTAGGTACTAAATTAAATACCCTAAAATTTTCTTCTTAATTTGTTTAATGATCCTATGCTAAAATTGTATCTAGCTTGGTTGGTTTTGTTACCTTTTTGTAATTAGACAGGAAAAAAAGGCATGCTTTTTATTTAAAAAAAATACCTGAAAAGATGATTATAAAGATGGCACAATGTACAACATAATTTATCTTGTATTTATAATGTGGGATAAGCAGAAAAATGTCATTGCATTTATTTGCTAATAAATTAATTTAATTTAATTTTATATATTAATACGCGGTTTTAATTTGATATAAAGGAAAAATAATATATATTGACTGCACAAGTACAGCTGTTGTTTTGTTTTTTCAGAGTTCAGTGTACTTTCCCTTAACATTTTGGTTTGCATATCTACCCCATTAATCTTATATTTATTTTACTTTATACACCTCTACTTCAATTTAAATTTGAAAATATCATAAATGAATTTCAAATATTTGACACCATATAATATATATATATATATATATATATATATATATATATATCATATTTAAAACAAAATGATAACTGTCATCAAAATTCATCAAGACAAAATGACAATTGTCATATATATATATATATATATATATATATATATATATATATATATATATATAATTGATATTATTGACACTTCAAAACATCAACTTTATATTTGAATAATAACTTAAATAAGACTAAAACATTTAAAAGTGTTGGTGACATCGATTAACATTTATTCCTTGTAAAATTTTATGAGGTGCCATAACATAGTATGCAAACCATGCAAAAAATGGGAAAATTATAAAAGAATAAGATTTTCTCCCTAATTTTAATTTTTCAGTACCATGTCACCTCTGTTTACATTTCATGGTTGTAATGAAAGTGCAAAATTGCCAAGAGGCCTTTATGTGCAATTTTGAGAAATGAAGAGGGCATGATAATAAAGAATCTAATACGATATATTCCCTCGGTCAGCAACCACTGAAAGGAAGTAAACCAACATGTTGCAGAAACGGGTAAAAGTATTTAATTTTCAGAACCACCAAGCTTAACCCACCACTTCTACTACCACCACCACAAAAGCACCCATTTTCCCAAACTTTTCACTGGTTCTTTCTCTGTACTCGAACCCTATAAAAAAATACTATAAATATTTTACTAAATGGGTTCATCACACAAACCCTAGTAGTAAATTCAGAACAATAGGCAAAGGCACCAAATCAGCTCAATCCCAGATCGAGTATGGCAGCATTTCCTACTATCAGGTACCCCATAGTACTCTCGCTTCTAGTTCTTTACTTTAGAACAATAGTTGCAGACTCCAAATCGTCCTTTTACTTCAAGAATTTTACTAAAAATTCAAACTTTGAGTCCCAACTTGCTCTGTATGGGGATTCAAAGGTTGTTAATGGTGGGTTGTGTGTAGAAATCACTAGTTCATCGGTTTATAGTGCTGGCATAGTCATGTACAAAAAACCCATTAAGCTTATTGAGGGGAAACCTACAAGTTTGGTTTCCTTTTCAACATACTTCTCATTTTTCATGTCACCTGATAATGGGGATGGTTTAACCTTTTTTATGGTTCCAATTGATTTTCCTGTGAAATTGTTTGATGGTGGTTCATTTGGGCTGTTGGGAGAGAGAAAATTAAGGTTCTTTAGTGTTGAATTTGATACATCTAAGGTTCAAAAGTATGGTGATGTGAATGGTAACCATGTTGGTATTGATGTCAGTAGTTTTATATCTGTTAAAGTGAGTAATGTTTCTTCTACCAACCTTGTGCTGAATAGTGGTGAGAAATTGCAAGCTTGGATCGATTATGAAGCGGGTTCAAAGAGATTAGAGGTTAGGTTGAGTAAATTAGGTTATATGAGGCCTGTTGATCCTTTTCTTTCATACTCAATTGATATGTCACAAATGTGGAAGCAGGATGAGGTGTTTGTGGGTTTAAGTTCATCAAATGGGAATTCATCACAAAAGTGCAATGTATGTTCGTGGAGCTTCAAGCTAAGGCAGGCTCCACATTGGATGCATTCCCAACCGTTGGATCCTGAGACTTTTGTGGGGAAGATGAAAGGTTCAACAGTTCATAAGAGAAGTAAATGTTTTCTAAGAGTTCTTGCTGCACTGATCTTTGGCACTGTGTGTGGTGTACTGGGAGCATTATTTGTTTTGTTTGCATGGACAATATTTGGGGGGAATAGGCGTCCAATTGTGCCAGTTCTGCCAGAAGACTATGCTGTGCACCCTGTAGAGTTTGAGTACAAAAAGTGCAAAGTAGTTGTTGATAAAGACATTGAAGATTGTAAGAAGTAGATGTCTGACTTATGGTTTTAATTAGATGTTTTTTGTTTTTGTAAAGCCGTTTTCTTCTTTGTGCTTTGTTTTCTTCATTGTTGTAATTTGATGATCAACATCCAAATGTAGTCTCATGTACTATCCATTGTTATGATTATTAAAATACAGCTTTCAATTTGGGGTGGAATGTCAACTACTAAATTTCTCGGACAGCTACATTTTATATTTGATATCTAGTATGGAAGACATTCTTGGATCACTGGATACTGTTCAATGGATTCTCTTATAGCTAGTCCTGTTGTACTTCTATTTTTATTTAGATGCTTCTGTTGATTGTTTCTGCCCGTGATGGATCACTTCACTCTCTTTAGATCATAGTGTGGCATACTCTAGATGATATATTGTATTTGATTTCTACTTTGCTGCCTTGGTTTTTGGCTTCATGTACTGTAGAGCATTTGACTTGTACTTACCTATTAATGTTCAGGAATTGTCTAGTTGATTGATGTCATTACGCAAATGTAATTACTATGCCAAGAGCTCCTAGATTTGTCATTGAAGCTACGTTTGGGCCTTAGCATAAAGTAGGAAGAAAAGCAAAATGCTCGAGGAAGTCATTCTACGAAGGCCTTTTTGCTTTCACTAATTTCCAGATCCACATTCGTGTCTGACCTGGTTAATTTTGTTGCAGTTGTCTAAGTGCTGTGATTGCAATGTATTTTTTATTTTATTTTTTGTTAAAGTGGTGAATCAGATGAGCATTGAATTCTTGTTGAAGTAGCATGAATAACAAAACCACAGCATGCCCTGTGCCTAATTCAACCCTTTAGTTACTAAATGTGATTCTCTATTAGTTTTTATCTTTTATGGGGACAAATCAAGATCTAGAAAGGACTCTATAGTTCTGATTCCACGGGTAGCCGCAAGATCAGCCTTCTGTAGAAACTAATTCTAATTTTTGAGTGTAAGTTCGGTCCCGTTTAAAGAAAAGCCAGATTTCTGTACTAAGTTTCAGTGAGAACCACACAGCCATAGTGCATTTTGAATCTTTTGACTAAGTTAGTGGCTTTAAGATCACACCAGTCTCCACTATTGATCCGTGTAATCAATTCATCCAGACCACAACTGTGTCACCACCATGATTGCATACAATTTCACTTCTAATCACCAACTGTCCCTAACAACTATGATGAATGGAGTAATAGATCCTCCTTGTAGGTTGCTACGTTCTTTTGAAGGATGATTATCTTGTTAAAGTTAATGTGGTTGATTTGAATGACGCGATATCTTTGGTGATGAAACGGTTGTGCTTGGTTATTGGTGATTTTTTCAGCGTGATCGCAGTCTTTCTTGTTGGTTTGGAAGATGCAACCATGCCTGAAACCCATCGAGACTGGAAAACAGTAAATGTAAACTGTTTTGCCACCATGGCAAACCCCTTCACTTCATGACCACAACTGCCTATCTCACCACCAGGATTTAGCTGTAATGCTCATCACTGTTTAATGTTGGAAATCCCAAAATTGTGGGGATTTAGCACACTAATGCTATGGGCAAGTTCTGTTAGAATTGCTTATTTATCAAACTTGTGCCCATCATATTGATTTATTCTTAATATAAGTAAACCTTTTCATTTCAATTATTCCTACAAAATGCATAGACGAGAAATACCACAACTATTGTATGAACTGACAAAAACTAGCATTGTTGAACAATTCTTATGACCATATCACCATATGCCCTAAACAAATTGACTAGGGTATGTTTGTAGTGAATTGATGACTAGCAGATGTTAACACATTCATAAACCTAATACAAACTAACATGCAACACATTTTAATATACACAAGAAAAAACGAGGCTTCAAATGTACAACTTTCAAAACAAAAGAGGGCAATTGCTACCCAAAAAGGCAAATATTGAACTGAATAATACAGTAAAAAAAGATGGATAAATTCATAATAGGATTGTTTGCAAGCTGTATTTTAGGAAATTGAAAAGGACAACATATTGGCTTAACAACAGCCACACTAGATAAGATTTGCAAGAGGCAACCGAAAGTTGCAGCATATTACATATCCAAAACCACCCAAATTCAACAAACCCTTCACTCCTCTTGACCCAGATCGTCTTCTTCTCCATAGTAGTCACCCTCCTCCTCGTCAGCGGTGGCATCCTGGTACTGCTGGTACTCTGAAACCAAATCATTCATGTTGCTTTCAGCTTCAGTGAATTCCATCTCATCCATACCTTCACCAGTATACCAATGCAAGAAAGCCTTCCTCCTGAACATGGCTGTAAATTGCTCACTCACACGCCTAAACATTTCTTGAATTGAAGTTGAATTCCCAATGAAAGTTGATGCCATTTTCAAGCCAGTTGGTGGGATATCACAAACAGTTGATTTGACATTGTTAGGGATCCACTCTACAAAGTAGGAAGAGTTCTTGTTCTGGACATTGATCATCTGCTCATCAACCTCTTTCGTACTCATCTTGCCCCTGAATACAGCAGAAGCTGTCAGGTACCGACCATGACGTGGATCAGCAGCACACATCATGTTCTTGGAGTCCCACATCTGCTGAGTCAGCTCAGGCACACTCAAGGCACGATATTGCTGGGAACCACGGGAGGTGAGTGGAGCAAAACCAACCATGAAGAAATGGAGCCTAGGGAAGGGGATGAGATTCACAGCCAGCTTGCGAAGGTCAGAATTCAGCTGACCAGGGAATCGTAAACAACATGTGACACCAGACATTGTGGCAGAAATCAAATGGTTGAGATCACCAACTGTTCCAACAAAATCAAAAAATGAATCAATACATGATATCAAATGTAAATATGATATAAACCAAAATTCAAATGTAAATATGATATAAACCAAAATGGAGCAAACATTGAACTAAAACCTTACAGCTAGGTGTGGTAAGCTTTAAGGTACGGAAGCAAATGTCATATAAAGCTTCATTGTCCAGAACCATGCACTCATCTGCATTTTCAACTAATTGATGAACCGACAAGGTTGCATTATAGGGCTCAACAACAGTATCAGAGACCTTAGGAGAAGGGAAGACAGAGAAAGTAAGCATCATACGATCAGGGTATTCCTCTCTGATCTTTGAAATCAGAAGGGTACCCATCCCAGAACCAGTTCCTCCTCCTAGAGAATGGCACACCTGAAATCCTGCATAATCAACACAATTCAATGTATAATAAATACTGTGTAATTATGCCCCGTGAACACAAAAACACATAAAAATGTCTTAATAATATTGATTAATTATCCAAGAGGTTCAAATGAACATAACACAAACACAATTAAAATAAATAATATTATGTAAACATACCCCACAGTTTTCATTAACAATGCGTGAGATTGAACACACATAAATATCTCCAAGTGTGCTCAATAATTATCCTGAGATTGAACTACAATACTCAACCATAAACAAAATATCTGAAAATGTTTAACAATTATCCAAGAGATTGAACTATTTTACTCAATCATATAAGCAAATACAGATCCAGATGGATCTACAGATAGCGAATTACGTGCAACTAAATGCTTGCATAGATGTCTAAAACAGTCAGATGTACATATGTGCTTGTCCAAGAGATTGAACTATTTTACTCAATCATATAAGCAAATACAGATCCAGATGGATCTACAGATAGCAAATTACGTGCAACTAAATGCTTGCATAGATGTCTAAAACAGTCAGATGTACATATGTGCTTGTCCAAATGCTCGAGGGATTCATACATGTACACGAGTGTAAAATTAGCAAAGAGTTGTAAAAAATGTGTTTGTGAAAATGCGCCTTAGAAAATTACATACATATAATCAAAGAGGAAATAGATCTGATATCAAACCTTGTAAACAATCACAATTCTCGGCTTCTTTCCTCACAACATCAAGCACAGAATCAATCAACTCAGCACCTTCGGTGTAATGGCCCTTAGCCCAATTGTTACCCGCACCAGATTGACCAAAAACAAAGTTGTCCGGACGGAAGATCTGGCCGTAAGGACCAGATCTGAGACTGTCCATGGTTCCAGGCTCCAGATCCATGAGCACAGCCCTAGGCACATACCTCTGAGAGCTTGCTTCATTGTAATACACATTGATCCTCTCGAGCTGAATATCGGAATCACCTTGGTATCGGCCGGTCGAATCTATGCCGTGTTCGGCACAGATGACCTCCCAGAACTTGGCTCCGATCTGGTTGCCACATTGGCCCCCTTGGATGTGAAGAATCTCACGCATCTTGAATCTGAAATTGACGAAGATGATAGAGAGGGTTTGGGAAGGATTTTTAGAGAGAGAAAATCTGTAAAGAAGAGCGAGATAAATGAGAGGCGATAGGGGGTGGGGACGGAGGGTTATATTTATTTATAGAGATTTTTTTATATAAAAAAAAGGTTTAAATTTAGGGTTTGTGTGGGGTTTTGAATTTTTCAGAGAAGCGGGATGAGCAGTTTTTTACCCATTTTTGAATTGACGGTGGAAAATGAACTGTGACTTGAGTTTTGTAACGGTCAGATTTACTGGTCTGAAATTAGGAGATCGGATTTGAATTTCAAATATATGGGAGAAATACAGCCTGGACGGAACAACTGGGTTTAAGGCCTTCAATTGATTAATAAAATACTGATTTATATAGAGTCTCGTCTGCGTGCGTGTCAGCAATCTATTGATCAACACTCTATTAATTAATTGATCAATTTATTCAAAAATAAATTTTATGCTAACTACTTCTCCTTATTTTTATAATGCAATAATGAATAAAGACAAAATTGAATATTTAATTGCATTAGAAAAATCAAAATCTTTTGAGGTGACTATGCATTTAAAAATATTATTATACTACATATATTTTTTAACAACTCTTATATTATTAATTTATTATATACTATCAAACATATTAGTCGATGAGAGATATTATCTCCTTTTTTAACATTTATTGAAAAGATGATAATTTAGAAAATTAAGTATATAATACTCACTTGAAATATACAAATAATAGATAAAAAAAATTATTTTTCCCTAAAAAAGTAGATAAAAAATACAAAGAGAATAAATTTACTTTCATTTAGACTTACGTTTTGTTTCTGAGTTTTAAAATGGACAAAAAAGAAATGGACGGAAAATTTAAGTTTTCTTTCCAATTCTTATGTTTCTGAGTTTTTTAATAAACGAAAAAGAAAAAAAATGGATAGAAAACTTGGCAACTTTTTCTGCCAAAGTTTTCCGTTCAAAATTGGCCTGATTTTGACGAAAAAGAAATTAAAATAAGAAATATTTTTATAATTCTCATATTATCCTCAACTTTTAATATAATAAATTTTAAAGTACAACTCATGTCCTCAATTTTAAATTTTCTATTTTTTTCTATTAAAAACTCATAAACAACACGAAGAAAAACTTCAAGTTTTCTATTCTTTTCTTTTCTGTTCAAAATTCAAAAACAGAGTGTTACGCTTTGTTTCTGAGTTTTAAAATGGACAGAAAAGAAAAGAAAAGAAATGGATGGAAAATTTAAGTTTTCTTTCTAATTCTTATGTTTCTGAGTTTTTTAATAAACGAAAAAAAAGAAATGGATAGAAAACGCTTGATCCTGCACAGTAAACACGAAAAATACCACAAGCTTGACGGCCAGACCGCCGGGGGATAGCTCAGGCGTGAGAGTCAGTATACGTGTTCACAAGGTTAACAATGGAGGATGTAATGTCTAGTGTCTTGAGAGAGATAATAATTCTCGGTCGTTCTTTGTAAATATGAATATGAATGAGAACGTACCTGTTTGTCAAGACTTAGTTGATAGGTCATACTCTCTTTGCCTGACTTATCGTGCCACCCACTACCTCTGACACAACCCCCGTGATCTGATGGGTCCTGCCGCCTACCTGCAGCCTACTCACTACCTTTGATCATTGTTTACGCCGCCGGCCGGCTATAATCTCATCCACATTAATGCTTGGCAGGTGTCTTAGTCAACTGTCATGCTTTTTCATCATTACAAGTCAAAGTAATAGATATTAAATGATCCAATGGGTTAGTCCAATGAACCGGCCCTGTCTTATAGGGTTAAAATAGAAGTAATATGGTGACTAGGCCCAATAATGTCAACACCCAATAGTGAAGACCCAATGGACTAACTGAATAAGTAGGCCCAATCCATTCGGCCCTGTTGGGTCATGATATTTCTCTTATCTTGGGTCGGGTAAATTGAGCTCCTTTATTAATTTAATCCATTTGGCTTTTATAATTAAGCCATGGGGTTCGTTGGGCCCAATCACTGTATCAGCTTCTTCTAATCCTATAAGACCGGGTCGGATCGATAGATCGACCCATTAGATATTTTAATATCTCTATCTTTGACTTGTGATGATGAAAAAGCATGACGGTTGACTAAAGTGCCTGCCATGCATTAATGTGGATGGGATCATAGCCGGCCGGCGGTAGAAAACAGTGGCCAAAGGCAGTAGATAAACTACATGCAGTCGGCAGAGCCCATCAGATCAGAGGGGGTGTCAGGTAGTAGTGGTTGGCACAGTAACCCATGCGGGGATTGTATAACCTAGCAAGGAAGCTTTCTCTAACAGGTACGTTCTCATACCTTTAGATATATTCATATTCTCTCACCCATACAGACACGTTCAAGGATTACTATCTCTTTAGACACTAGACATTGCATTCCTCCATTGTTAACCTTGTGAACACATACTAATTCTCACGCCTAAGCTATCCCCCGACGGAACAGCCATCAAGCTTGTGGTGTTTATCGTGTTTACTGTGAAGGACCAGGACGTCTTACGTAATTGGGACGTAGCAGAAGATCTTGGCGTTAACAGACCCAATAGGAGAAATATCACGACTCAACAGAAACATATCCCATAGTAATTCCCTAACAACCAAGATGACAAAACAATTCTTCTAGAGTTTCTTCTTTCCAACTGCAAATCTAAAAATGCTTGGGAAGAATGATTTTCAGCATATCTAGTATTCCTGGCTAAACCTCTTTGTTGGCATGAAGTTCTCCCTCATCATAATAAAACTGGTTCAAATCAAAGTCACGTTCGGAACTTGCTGCAGAATTTGGTGGAGCATTTTCTTGTTTCCCAACTTGATGTAGTGTAGAGTTAGAAGTGGGATGTAGAGGTTTTTGGTTGTCCATTTTCTTTTTTGTGTTTATGTTCAGTTCTACATGCATCAACATATTTAAATGAATAAAAAAGGTAATGGTCAAAGATGAAGACAATTAATGAGTTATTGGAACTTTGGTTGTATATCTTGTAAAATGGTTCATGGAATTGCATTTACTAAGCATATTAAATAGAGGGGTAAATTAAGAAAAAATAGTACAATATTGCATAGAAATTCCAAAACAACACTTATATAGCCATTTAATCTGAACAATTTTTTTCTTCTAAAACGTCACGAAGGAGTATAAGGAAGGAAATCAAAAATTTTGTTAATTGAGGGGTAGGGGTAGGGGTTGAACCCAGAATCTTTTTAAGAGGTCTGGGATATCAACTGAGCCAAGGTCAGTTGGTGATAATTTAATCTCTTACTTTGCAAGAGGTTTGGAGTATCAAGTATCAACTGAACCAAGGCCAGTTGGTGACAATATCCATTCTTGTGTTCTAATTTAATTATTATTAAATTACTAATATTTACTATAATCATTACAACTAATTAGATTTAGCGGTTAAAACGTGTTACAATTAAACGAAGAGTCGTTACTACTACTATTATTTGTGCCAAAGAATATCCAAATTTATGTTTACATATTTGTTAATGTAGATGAGCATTCTTGCTACAAGAGTTGGTGGTGGGGAACTTAAAAATGTAATGCATTGCACTAAGAAATGAATGATAATTCATCATAATAATTAATTTAATAGAGAAGAGAAGAGAAGAGAAGAGACGAGATGGTGGTGTAGTTGTAGTGGGTCCAAGTATGTTAGATCTGCAGATCCTCAAGGATATTTTGTTGTTAATTAGCTAGTATAGTTGTTGGAGGGTGCAATCTCTGAATACATACATGTACGAAGCCAAAGTGAAAGTGGTGGTGGTTGCTGCTAATGCTATGATTTTTCGTCTGAGTATATCTATCTAATAAAACACAAATAATTTTGAATTTCCCGCTCATTCAATAAATCATCTGGGCCATCCAAAGTTTGGGATAAATCTCACCATCTGTCTAATAAAACACAAATGATTTTGAATTTTCCGCTCATTCAATAAATAATCTGGGCCATCCAAAGTTTGGGATAAATCTCACCATCCATCTATCTAATAAAATACAATCTATCTAATTCTATCTATCTATATCTATATTCTATATATCTAATTATATCTAATAGAATACAAATAATTTTGAATTTTCCGCTCACTCAATAAATTATCTAGGACATCTAAAGTTTGGGATAAATCCCACCATCCATCTATCTAATAAAATACAAATAATTTTGAATTTCTCGCTTACTCAATAAATCATTTAGGTCGTCCAAAATTTGGAATAAATCCCAACGTCCATAGTGCCGGAGGCACGGGACTGTTGCTAGTATATATATATGAACTAAGATTGATTGGAGTCGTGGGTCACCATTTATTTCATTTTTTTTTAAAACTACACTTGGTGGAATAACAAGCAGCTAGCTTCTATTATATATAATATAAGCAAGCTGCTTGGTAAAGTAAAATTTTATTCTCAGATTTCTTTATTTTTGTGAGAGATTGTATGTGTATTTGGGATCCGGAGGTAGGGGGACGGTACTAGAAGAAAGAGGAGGGGGAGTACTAGAGTTTTTTTTTTCAAAATGATTGCAGTTTGTCACCCACAAAGATAGACAATATATACTCGTATCAATTTGCCAAATCTACAACAGGACAAAGAAGAAAACCCATATATTGGCACCATAATAAAATCATAAAAGGTTCAATAAATAATCACCCAATATCCTTGGTTGAGAGCAACGCCAAATACTAACAGAGCCCTATCTAAAATACTCGTATTCAAAACAAAGACCTCGCTTACATTATTAAAGTGTCATAAGAGAATTTAGAGATCCTATTTGAACACCTTCCGGAAATGGGAGTTTGTTTACTTACAACTTTAACCATTCTAAGCATGGGCATAGCCCCCAGCAAAACCTGGCAGGATAGTAGTCTTTCAAGTATACCTCTCTGCTAAAACCAATTATATAGAAACTGAATGATCGATTGCGATCCTTCATGGTGACACGCGTAACTGGGACAACAGAGATGGTATGTCTCTCGCATATGACCCGTGCAGTGGGAGGTACAGGAACCCGATCTGCAATAACTTCAGAAGAGAATCTGTTGAGGAAGAAAGAATCGGCAAAATAAGCAGGAGTACATTGATAGGCTTGAGTGTTGCACAATTGCACCCCTCTGGCTCTGTGGAAGACCTCATCTGGTACTGAGGCAGCTCCGCTTGTTGCACTTACTTTTCTGGTAGAAGCAGTTTTCCTGATGCAAAATAAATTTTTTTTGAATAAATTGTCACTAGTGTAAATGCAGAATTGAAATGCACACCACAATAACGTGACATACTCCAGAAAATATCACTTGACCATAGAAAATGAAGAAATAACTTTACGATGAAAGATGTTTGTACTATTACCACATATAACCTGTCAACTCTAGTATCGTAGGATTGTAGGAATTAAAACCAATAAAGAGGGTAATAGTGCTTGAGCAGAAATAAGTTCATTCAACCTTGAATCATACTCCATAGACCACGACTAGGTTAGTTCAACAGTACAATGCAGGATGCAGCACATCAAACTAAACCTAGCATGTCAACCATACTAAAAAGTATTCAGCAAAAATCAAACTCCAACCATGACATGTTCTGAAACTGCCTATCAAGTTTTCTATATTTATGACAACCAGAAAATAAGTCTAAGTACAGGAACAAAGGTGTAATGGCCATATATGCTTTCATAAAGACTAGAAAACCTACCATCTAACAACAGCTACTTTGCGCGTCAAAATAGAACCACTACCGCTGCATGTTCCACATTTAACTAGCCCACGAGACCGACAAGTTACACAAGGAATCTGTCCCTTACCATTGCATTTCACACATCTGCAGTGACAAAAGAATTGCTTGATACATGAAACAATGTCGTGTTTTATTGTTAAACAGAAAGCATAACTGGTTCCTGATATCAAGAGCGAACCAATCATATTTTCAGAAATACGGCAACAAAGTACACAGTTTCGTGCCCAAATAACATATAATCTGCAGCACTTTTGGAATGACGTGAAGGACCAAATGAAAAATAAGGATCACTTGATCCAAAGGGTTGCATTTTGCAACCAGATTGCTAACATAAATGGATAATCAGTAATCTGGAAATGCGAAAACATATACTCTCACTGTTCCAAAATTAGTGATATATTTTTCCATTAGACTATAAAGTGACGTGAAGTTCCTAACATGCCATTACTTTTATTGTTAATTGATTGAATACAATCATGCCACCACTACTACATTTCTAGCCAATGTTAGAGATAAGTTTGGAAAAATAAGTTTTCCTTAAAATTCAATTTACAAATGTATCTCTAAAATTTGAAACTGAGGAAGTAATACAAAGTTTACAACTCACATTGTGTCAGATCCATCTCTATGAGCAATTAGACCCCTTCCATAACAATTGAAGCACTGAGACATCTGATTTTCCTTGTAAAATCCAGGCTCTTGACCTGCATTGCAACTAGGGCAAACGAGATCTCCTCGACCTTCACAACCTGCACACAAACTAAGCCTGCATCAGGAATGCTGTACTTTAAGATCACTAACTCGTAACAAGACAACAATTCAAAGAACGAGCACGTCATAGGCGATTATGAAAAAAAACAAATATTTAACAGAACATCTGATAATCTAAATATGCAACTTGAAAACTCGACTATTTATCTTATCGATTTTGTGAGTTCTTTCCTGAAGGTGCGGAATTCATTACCTGAGCATTTCACGACCAACTCAGAATGAGGAATTTGGGTGCGCGATTCTTTATGTGGTGTAAATAGAACAGGGAATTCAGACCTTAAATCCAATTCCCAGATTCCAAGTTCAGGCCCCTTTTCCTTTTCATCCTTATTACCACCGAGGTATGGCTCCCTTTCTGTTATTGTTTCTCTCTCCTCTACAAAAGTTTCCAGAGTTCCCACATAAACATTGCAGTCTTCCACAGCATGAATCTTCCACGCCCGAGCTGGTCGACTTCCCCAACAGCAACGGTGACCAACATGATCAATGAGTAGCTCTCGTATCTCTACTTCATCTAATATTTGCCTACACAGATACTTTACTGAATCAAGGTACTGCTGTAAAACAAAAAAAAACTAAAGAGCAGTGCACATACCATAACAGTGATATATTGATAAATCGATCCAATATCAGATGATTCAAAATGTGCACCCCACCAAAAAATCAGGTTGATTAGATATATGAGATATGACTAGTTAGAGAGTTTTAAGAGTAAATTCACAGTTTCCTTTTGCCATTAATAACAAAGAAGATTCCCTGCTAGACAGGGGAAATAGAGTGATTAATTATACTTGGTCAAGATGCAACTTAACATAAGAAACCCCATGTGCAACAGAACTACTATAGGGGAGTGCCACCAATTAAATTATGCAAATAATGTAAACAAACTCAACCTTTTCAAACACGTCAATTTTCAGACTCTGGAGCCTTAATTTAAAGAAGAATTAATTTTAGAATATCATATGCGAATACCATAAGCAAAGTTAGTTGAGTAGTCGATCTGAATTAAATCAATGCCCTAAGAGAGCACAGCCCAACCTTACCTGTGAGCTTCATTAGTAGTTTCAAAGGCTCCTCCATATACTCCTGGATACGCAATAGGTTGCTCTGAAACAAGAAATTCATAGATTGGTATCCAAATGCTATATATATAAATATAAACGTTATACATAATACATATCACGTATATCCAAAAAACAGAGATTATTAAAGACAAGCAAATTGTGTTTGCTATTGACTATCCATCTTTTGTGATGGCTATATAACTATCACAATGAGTAACGGAAGTATTTTAAACACAAATGTTTAGTTTGAAAGTTGAAAAGGCATGCTATCACAATAAAGAGAAAGGTATCACCTTAAGTAACCAACATATCCAATTTGGGAAGAATTGAGCTCAGCAACCCCATGAGAATCCATGTACTACTAATTTTGCGATACAAAAATTATATACAAGCATCGTCAAGATGTCAAAATGAGAAAATATACGTCTCTGATTAACAAAGGATATTGGCATATGGACGGATTACAAACAATTTTGTATTGTACCTTAAAAGGGGCTAAGATGAACTCATTTAAGTAGCCTAAATCCAGGAGACAGAGTGATCAACATGGGGGGCAATTTTATAGTTTTGTGTCAGCCCATCAATTGCTAAAGACAATCAGTATTTCAGTACCAGTAAAATGAATTATTATTTGACAACTCAAACAACGTAGGTGTAAACATTTAGTACGAACAACAATAGGCAAAAAATTGAAACTTTCTTTAGGTCTTAGCATGAACAGTGTGTGTTAACTGCTCTGTTCAGTTTCATGTCGCAAAATGCAGGAAATAATAGGATCAAACAAACTATAGATGATATTAGATCAAAAACAAATAGACAATTAATAAAAGATGATAGAGGAAAGTACCATTAGAATAGGATTCAGGTGAAGTGATCAAAGGGGCATGAAGAGAAGGAGGATAAAGATCAGATACGGTGGCAGCGGATCGAATCTCATCGACGCTGACTTCTGTTCCAGCCAAGGAAGCCGTGGGGATCACTGAACCAGTCCTCCCCAGGTATTGATACGAACTCCATTTCTCACTTTCTCTCTCCCCTTTACATAAACAACATTTATGCATATCAAAATACCCCCAAAACCAAATACGAAGTAGTATTCGTTGAGAATTCGAAACAATAAATTATAAAATTTGAAAAGAATATCGTCATCTATATGATATGAATACCTGAGAGTAGAGGCTCTTCCAATTTGGTTTGTTGCTCCATATAGAGAAGGATAGAGAGAGCTGTTTGGTGAATTATGAAGAACGTTCGTTTATAATCATGGAGGAGTAATTTGCTTGCAACCAGATTTTTGCTTCGTTAGGAAGGAAATATGGTCAAATTGGATATTATCCATTCGGTCACTAATCTTCAATGGGGGTGGGGTCTACGCGCTCTACCTATTTTTTAGTTTTCCGGCATTTTATAATACTGACGAGGAGGCCAATTTCTTGTGAGCTTCACAGCCTGTTCAACTTTTTTTCTTTTATTTTTAATTAGTAGTATTATTATTATTATAATATTTGAAAAACATGTTGTGCTTCAGAGTTTGATGAAATTATTGAGATTAATTATACTTCACTAGTTCCACATTATTAGATAACAATTTGAAACATTTTCAAATAATTTTTTAAAAAAGTTAACATTTCATTATTTATTAATTTCTGAAGTTGACTTCAATTTAATTTAATAATTTTGGAGGCAAGCGAGGAAAGCAGTCCCTCTATCCCCTTGTGTCCCTCCACTTAAATTTTGACACCTAGTCTTTTACTTAACACTAATTAATTCTAAAATTAAATAAAAACATGTGTCAAAATTTAAATAGGGGACACAAGGAGAACATAGAATTTAGGGATATAGTATCTGTATCTTTCATTATAAAAATTGTAGGGAATCATCCAAGTTTTTTATAAAATTTAATTATTTCTTTCGGTTTGTGTGTTCTTAGAGATTATTAGGTTAGTAAACTCTGATCTGATACTTCTGTTCTGCATTAAAATGGAGTATTAGTAAGGTAGAATCCATAAATATAATTTCATTGAATACAGTAAATTTCTGCAGTTAATCATTCATTTTTAACAAGAGGTCCTACAACCCTGGAATAAACCTCACTTCTCTGGCTTCTTTTTTTGTGGCTAAATTCACTTATCTTGCTTTGGAACTTTCAAAAAGCTCTGCTCTAGCTTTGGCTTCTTTAAGACGTGGCTAAGCGCATTGCTTAAGGCTTCTAATGAGTTCAGTGCTGCTTTCAGTATGCTCAAAGCCTGCAACAATTAATGCTTAAAGTAAGAACCATGTAGTACCAAGATTACAAAATTTTAACCAAATAGCTAAAACTAACCTCATCCATGCCAATTTCAATCATCTGTTCCTCAATCTCACTAACATGAATTTGTAACTTGTTGAGAATACAAATTCTAGATATATATATATACTAGCTGGGTCCCGTGCCTCCGGCACTGTATGGATAATATGATTTATCTCAAACTTTGAACGACCAAAATAATTTATTGAGTGAGCGGGAAATTTAAAGTCATTTGTATTTTATTAAATTATTATTAGATTATTAGATAGATATATGAACGGTAGAATTTATCCCAAACTTTGGACGGCCCAAATGATTTATTGAGTGAGCGGGAAATTCAAAATCATTTGTATTTTATTAGATAGATGATAATGGAGTAACCACTAAATCATCAGTTACCATAAACATTGCTGGCCCCCTAACAAACCCTCCATCCTTGGCCTTCCGGTCTTTAATAACTGTCTCAGTACAACTATTCTCCTTTGTCATGGTCAGGTAGCCACTGTATAGTGGGTAATTCCGATTGCAGCAATAAAATTGAGGTTGGCTTGCTTCTTTGAGAAGAAAAATATGGCTGCTGCAAAGATGATGCGAGGCTAACCGAGGGCAAACAAGCCTATTTTTCAGTTCCTGTGATTTCAAAGGACTTCCCATACCCAAAACACATCCATAGAAATTATCCAAACCACACATAGAAGTATTACCATGTTAGTTCCGAATCTTTAGTTATTTCAGTTTGTTAATAAGTCCTATTCTTCAGGACTAGTGGTTAGTGCTTTGATGAATTCCTCTTAGTTTGTTACCACGTTCTAGAATGTTGTAAACGTGGGTTATGGGTTGTTATTTCAATTTTATGTCATTGTAAAAGGCTATATATATGCCTACAGTTTGTTATCAATAAAATCAATCTTTTCATCTTTGAGTGCTAAATTTCTTTTGAGTGATCTTAACATACCACTCGAGAGATGCATCACAGTTCCTAATGGAATTGCGAGGAAGCTAAATAAAAAATTGATAAAATCATCCCTAGCTTCAGTAAACAAAACCTTGTTGTCTGATTTTTGTACCAATATTTTAACAGTCATTTTCCTAGAATGTGGGACTTTCTCCTTGTCCATCTTAGGAATAGCCGAGTGGCCTAGTTCAGAGTCACTGTCGGAGAAAATGATTTCTTCAGTTTCGCCCATGAATGTATCCGTCAAAGGGGGCTTAGAGAGTATTAAACACTTGAGAAGATTCAAAAGCTGAAACAAAAATGAATTAAAACTCTCAACTGTGACGAAGGATTTAAAATATATATAAATTGTAAAGGATTTGTAATACCTCTTTGCAGCCAATATTAAATGTCTTTTCTTCAAGTAGTCTATTGTCTTTTTCTCCAAGGAAGTGGAGCAGGGAAGAGTTTAAATCAGAAATAGGTGAAAATGTCATATTATCCCCTATAAGAAAAGATGTGTACGCAGTAACAAATACTCCATCATTACCATGATCCAAGTAAACATCACAATCCTTAAGTTTGATTTCCCTATTCATTGGTTTCCCACATTTACATTTTACAGTTTTGCAAGTACTCAAAATGGCTTTTTTGGCTACACTACAACCCAAATCTTGACATATAAAGTATCTGCTATGTTGAGTTTGAGCTTGCGACACTGATCTTCTGATGAGTTTTTCGGATTAAGAAGCATCTCTTTGCATTCCTGCGCTCCAAAGTAGTTGATGTCAAGATTTGAAACGCTTTTGTAGAGGTTGTTGAAGTTTCCAACTTCTGCTGGCCGTGAATTCTGCCCATTGGTAATGTCAAGAAGCTTAGCAGGATATCAACAAAATCACTATCTGCTTCAGCAAAAAAAATACTTCGTTTTTCTCTTTGTCAATTAGCATTCTCAAGTGGAACTTAACATCTTTTGAGGTAGAAGCCATTAATGTATCAGTTGTGAAGCAAGTGAAAATGGGCCAAAAGGACAGATCTTTGAACCTTGTCAATGTGTTATCTGGGGGTAAAAAGGAAGTGGGATAGGTATGTTGGACAAATCGTGCAAAATTAACTGATAAATAACTGCAATTTTAAATTTATAAAAGGAAAGATCTCACCCAATTTGTTAACAATCAAAGTACTGTACAATGCGTTTGTTGTTACTTGGCAAACACCCGTGCAAAGATCTCACGACCGAACCATCCCCAAGAACATCAAGTTTATTGAAAATCACGTAGAAACTCAATATATGCTCTCACAATATTTTTTTTTTGTATCAAGAAGGAATTTTGTTTATATTTTTTCCTTACTTATCTCCTGCCTTTCCCTTACTTCCGATCTGAATACCCATGTAGCCTATTTATACTTGTATATATGAAACTAAAGCATACTCCATAAGATTGCTATGGGAAATGACTCATCATTTCCCGTGTCCATTTATTCTTTATTATTAGTAGTAGCATAAAACTAGCTCATCGAAAAATTCAGTAGTCTTGGTGACTTTAAGAGCATTTACAACTGTAGTAGCAAAAAAAACTCTTAAATTTGTTGACATATGTAACAATTTGAAGAGTATTATTTGTTAGTTTCATATTTTGTGACTCTCTCTTCAATTCAATAAGTTGTACATCAAATCTATCAAGCAAAATAAAAACCTATTGATTCTTTATTTTGTTGAAGAGACCGTTGGAGATGCTCTAATTAAAGCTGAATAGGAAAGAAACTTAAAATAAATAAACAAATATTCATGATTTCTTGGTATTCTATCAATGACTCTTTAGTTTCCCATCTGATTCTTATATATAGAACAGAAATGTAGCTGTTGAAATTTTCAATTTTATTGATTGAGATGCTTAACGACTCCTCTGTTTTTTCACTTGCTTAGTTTCTTGTGTAGATAAAATTGCATAATAAACCTTCTAGTCTTTTTCGTTTTGGAAGTCCAAGATCATTTTATTACTAGTATTTTGTTCAAATTCCATATGAATACGTTATAAGTATGGTTGAAAAGTAGACACTTCCGGGTTTTCAAAATATACGAAATTACGAAAATTAAAATAACATACATAAAGACCAAAAATTTTAATTTTCGTAATTTCGTATATTTTGAAAACCCGAAAGTGTCTACCAAGAATTAGGCTTCAATCTGTACATGGATGGAAAGATATATGAATCTAGTTCCTAACCAAAAAAAAATCATAGTAAAATATATTTTGTGGACTAATTTATGGCCATTTTACCACAAGGAGCACAAACAAGCTGTCATAAACACAAAAATGTATGAAGTTATTCACCAAGTCACACTTGTATACATGAGAACATACAATACAAAAAATTTAAACTAGTATAAGTAAACAAATACACAATTTCAAATCCGGCCGCTTTTGGGTCCCAAAGGTGTTTAAATTCGGTCAGTATAGGAGTCACGCAGAAATAAGCCGTTTCGGAAGCTTCAATCATATTAGAGGTGATTGATATGTGTAGTACCGTAAAATATTTATATAATTTTAAAACTCAAAATAAAAAATAGGTAGTATTTTTTGAATATTTCAAAATATTCATTATTTTATTAATTAAAATTAAAAAATTATATTAATTTTAAAATTTAAAATATCCAACTTGAAAAAATTGGTACAAGTAACTAATATTGAGGCTGCGCTAGGGACAGCATGTATTTTCCCTTTACCCAAAATGCTCAAAATTAGACATACGTCTATTTCTTCCCCTTCCCCATTCATCCAATCGGACTACTGAACCAAAACAACCGACGAATTTTCAACGAATAACCACAACCACCATCACTGGAAGAAAAGAACTGAAGAAGAAGAAGAAGTATAATTGGTATTATTATACCTACTGCACAAATTGCACTGTGAAAATTCAAGTTTTCTCTCTCCTCAGGTACCTCCATATTCTCCCTCTCTTACTCATTTTCCTGTGTAATTGTACTGTACTCCTACTATTATATTTCAATGATGATCTTCTGCTGTTACTGCTTTTGTTGATTGCTCAGTGATCAATGAAGTTGTTACTACTGTTTAATTACATGAATTGAACACTACGTCTGATTTTAAGTTGAATTATCTGGAACTTTTTCTTTCAGCTGTAGTATTATGGGCCGTGATTTGGTTTGCTTTATGAAATTAATAGGCATTCTTTATTATACTAGGTTTTGTGCTGTCATTTGTTTGGTATTGTGACTATCTATGGTTGAACAGAATCAGTTGCAACAATCTGATTCGCGCCAAATTTTGTAATTTCAGTCTCATGCTTCTGAAACAGCTTATATTAATGATTTCCATAAGCGCATTTGAAGTGGGATTTGCTTATGAGTCTACATTTGTTAAGTTATGGGTATAATATTGTTATATAAGCTAATTTTGAACCTTTCCCCCCACAAAAAAGGAAAAAAAGGAGGATTTGTTTATGAATCTTCATTTGCTAATTTTTATGTATGTAGACATATTTTTGAAATGCTGTTAATTTATGCGATTACCCCTGAAATATTTTCAGGGAGCATGTGCAATTGGACATGGGGGTACGTTATTATCGCATACTCTAATTCAGGGGTCTATATCTC